>CM021107.1:8983683-9255490 GCA_007115665.2 Sequoiadendron giganteum
AGGGTATAGGGGTAGAGGGATTAGGGTTGAAGGGTTGAGGTTGAGGATTGAGGGTTGAGGGTTGAGGGATTAAGAGGGTATAGGGGTTGAGGGATTAGGGTTTAAGGGTTGAGGGTTGAGGGTTGATGGATTAAGAGGGTATAAGGGTTGAGGGTTGAGGGTTGAGGGTTGAGGGTTGAGGGTTGGGTTGAGGGATTAAGAGGCTATAGGGGTTGAGGGATTAGGGTTTAAGGGTTGAGGGTTGAGGGATGAGGGATTAAGAGGGTATAGGGATTAAGGGATTAGGGTTTAAGGGTTGAGGGATTAAGAGGGTATAGGGGTTGAGGGATTAGGGTTTAATCTATTTATCTCCCACTCTCCCCTCTCTCCCTCCCATTCTATCTCCCACTCTCTCCATCTCTCTTTCTCCCACTCTCCCCCTCTCTCCCTTGACTCTATCTCCCACTCTCTCCCTCTCTCTTTCTTCCACTCTCTCCTTCTCCCTCCCTTTCTATCTTCCACTCTCCCACTCTCCCCTCTCTCCCTCCCACTCTATCTCCCACTCTCTCCCTCTCTCTTTCTCCCACTCTCCCCCTCTCTCCCTCCACTCTATCTCCCACTCTCTCCCTCTCTCTTTCTTCCACTCTCTCCTTCTCCCTCCCTTTCTATCTTCCACTCTCCCCTTGTCTCACTCCCACTCTCTCAAAAACTCCTATACTCTAAAAAATACACTAAGAAAATGAAATTTCACATAACGCGCGCACGTTATAACGCGAGCGCATTTTGTAGTCCACTAAAATGGTAAAAAAAATTATATACCTATGATTTGAAGGCCCACAGTCTGCATATTCCCCTGGTTCTGCACGTGCTCTGACAAAAAATGTCTTTTTGATGATGTTGTGAAGTGTGCAATCATCTTTTTCACATTCCATCACCTTTTCCATTATCTTTTTATCACCTTTGCATGAAATAGTAGAGTTTCCACGTTGAAAGACATATAATATCAATTGAAGTTTGAATTCCATTGAAAACTGAAATACAATTGAAGTGTGGAAGGGAACAAGCTTTTGAACAAGTCAAATTGTTGTGGAGTTTGAAGAAAGAAGAAGCTAAGGCTACATAATTAGGTTGAACTCCTCCATTTGAAAGTCTGGTTTTTAAGGTATGTGAAGTATTTATAAATTTTCTTTCATTCTATTATGGCTTGCTTTCATTTTTTGTTTGTCATTATAACCTTAGGTTGTCAATGCACATTTTAAATTACCAAATTATATACACAATTAGTTACACTTGCCAATTACCATCTTACACTTGCCAGTTATAGAAATTTAGAACAATTCACCAAAATTCATCCTTTAAGACAACTCCAAGCCTCTCCCATTCATTTGAAGGGTACAAACACCTTCCAATACCTCTACACAAACTGCTGTAGTACAAAGGAAGAAATCAACACCTTTCTTGACACATACATTCAACTATATTTCCCTTCACAAAACATTTGATTCGTATACTCAAATTAGCATCAAGAGTTCCCAATTCCTTAAGGACCTTCAAAACACCTTCAAAAATCTTGAAAATAACTGATTACAATCAACTAGGTTCCTCAAAACATCAACCAATGATTATTTCATTCACAAGTTGTTTAGTTCTAGGTCTCAAAACAAGATAATTTCTAGGTCTTAGGACCTTACCCACTGAACTAGGCTTCCAATACAAAAACCCCCATTTTTCAAAGCAAAGAGGGAGGGTTTATAGAAAATCCTATACCCGGGCCTTCCCAGACCATTCCAAAGCATCAAACATCTTCAAAATACCCTACACAAGGTCATAAGTTCATTACATAGACCACTCCTTCAACAATTGATGGGGAGTCTTATCTTTCAAGAGCAATCTTGCTCTTCCCAAGACCTATTCTTTGGTCTTCCTAGGGTATTCCTCCCTACCCTACTCAGGGATCCCTCCTAAACCCCTCTCACCTCATAAGACTCTCCACCAATTTCAAATTCTTCACCATTGCTCTCAATTCACCACTAAGCTTCTGTGGGCTCCACACTGACCTAAAGTGTTCTAACCACTCCAGGGGCTAGGAAAGGGTATTATCACTATGCCCTTGTTGATTTTACTCCTCAGTGATCCATCTCATAGGATTCTTTCACCTTGTATCCATTGCTTTCTTGAAAAACCCAATTTTAGGCCTTATAGCCTTTTGCCCAATTAAGCCTCCTAGAACCCATTTTCTTGGCTTTTCTCAAAAACGGTCTTAACAATCCCCAAATATTTTTATATATTCTTCTAGTGGTACCCTAGGCTTCAAGATTTACCATATTTTTAGTCCTTTTGGCATCCGTACATAGGACTGTCCTCATACTCCCTATTTTCAAGGGTTTCTAGGGTTCTGGCTCCTTTTTCCAACTTTGAGGGCTTCAATGACCTCCTCAACTCTCCTCCTTGCACAAACATGTCTGGAATACATGTTCCCACACTCTCTTTCTCTTTATTGGCACAAACCAGTCCATTTAGCAACTTTCTTTACTGATGTCCTCTCCAAGCCACTAGCCAGAATGCACTCGCACTTGCCTAGTTCTTGATGAATTCACCATCTCCCCTGCAAACCAAGACACCACACACCATATGTACACTATAAAAACAGTCCCCTACTTGATTCCAAGTGGCCATGGTAGCCTTTCCATGGGAATTCAAGTGGGGATCATTATTTCCAAAAACTGGCCTTAACCAGCTATGAGACCAAAAACTCTAAAAACTTGCAAAACAGAAAGAAATTGAACTAAATGGTTAATATAATGATTCAAACAGTAATTAAGTGACAAAATTGAAAGACTCAAAGCATTAGACATGTCCTTTCAATCCATTCTTGACTAGATGAAGGCACAAAAACATAAATTCAATGAAATTTGCACTCTTCCAACTCACAAATTCCCCTTCCAAAACTCCAAATCGTACAATAGATTTCCCACATGCTCAATTAGGGTTTTTCTAACGTTATATACGTTTCTCCCATGTGCTAGGACCCTTCGATTGGGCTTAGAGCATCATTAATTCCCTTTTCCCTCTTTTAGGACAAATTGCCAAGTCTACATGGACTAATTTGCCTAATTTCATCATTCAGGCTTCTCCAAACTTCAAGGCTCTAGACTACCCTAAGTTTTCCTTAACTCACACATAAATGAAGCCTTCAATGACATGTATTTTTCAATTATCTTGAATGGATACATTTTTTAGGAACTAATATTTGTCTCATTACCATGGTACAGATAAAATTATCCGCCATGCCGAAGAAAAAGACAAAGAGGAAACTAACAGACGAAGAGAATGAAACCTTGAAATAAAAGGATAGTTCGGGTGGCGGAATATCGTGAAAAGAAGAAATTGGAAATGATTGATGAAAACAACCCGATTGTAGAGGAACCTCAACTGTCAAAAAAAGAACAAGAATTGTGCGACAAATGCGGAAGCATCATCGTAAGACAGATTTAGATACCGTAGTTGGAGACACACCCTCTACGATAAGTGAATATGAAGGGACACCATTAAGCACAAGCGAATATGGAGGGACACCATCTAGCACAAGTGAATATGGATGGACACCATCTATTGCAAGTGAATATGGAGGGACACCATTTACCGCAAGTGAATATTGTTGGACACCATCCAACACATTTCAAGTTGAGAGTACATCACTCAAAATTGATGAAGAAGGTATGCCATCATTCCCATGTGAACCTCAAGGTATGTCTTCTTCTCCACCCTCGATCGAAGGTATGTAATCTAGCCCACCTCAATTAAATATTGATGAAATTCCTAATGTTGAGAGGTATGTACCTAGGAGAACACCACCAAGAATTTTGTGTAGAAAGCCAAAGTATTTGATTAATATTGATGATGATATTTTGCAGCACATGGAAGGTAAGATTTCAACACGCACTTGTAGAAGATATGCTGAAGGGATTTGGGAACGATTCTTTGAAAGGCTAAATGAGACTGCAAGATGTCAACTATTTGTTGAAATGATGCGGGGTGCAAAGTATAGGAACATCATGAAGACTCTTGGGTTGAGAACATCGAATGCATCGAGTGAAGACACTATTGTGAAGAATCTAATGGATGCTTATGAGAGTGTGGGTAAGACCTCACGCTCAAAGGATAGTAATGTCACCCGACGTGTCATTACATCGACTTTGGTAAGTTGTCAAACAAAGAGAGCTCGCCTAATTAAAAAGACTAGTGAAAAAATGGGAATTAGTAGAAAGACTTTATCAAGAGCCATTCAAAGGCGGCAAAGAATTGAGGGCAATGATACAAATGAATTATGGGCATTCTCGGGGAGACTGTCACGAAAAGATAAAGAAGTTGTCGAAGCCTTGAGAACACTAATTGAAGAGTATTGGAAGAATAACACAAGGCCATCTCCGAATCAAAGGGATGTGGTAAGAAGGAGAATCGGTAGTCGGAATCGTGAGCCACATCCAAAGCATTTTTTGGATATGACTCAAACCCAATTTTTTCAGAAATTTGAAAATGATTATCCTCAAATTAGTATTTCTCAAAGATTTTTTGAACTGCTTAAACCTTTTTATGTCAAGATAAATCACACACTCAGTACTTGTTGTAGACTACATATTGAATTTTCTAACCATTATGATGTTTATCCTTCTATATGTTTAGATTTGCATACTAACGATGTTTTGCAGGATTGTGGCATAGAAGCCCCACCAAAATATTCAAGAGAGTTCTTATCAAAAAATTTATGTGAAATAGAGGATGACCAGATATTCTATAGGACAACATGCTTGGATGGTTTATGCGAGCATTGCGGTGGCTTCCAGCATATGCCAGTATGTCAACATATGGAAAGCACATATGAGGTGGGCCAAAAACTAGTAGAGTTCGGGAAGTATAAAATAGTGGAATATGCTACAAAAGATGGGTCTCAAGCAAAAAGGTGTGATTTGGTTATTGAGAAGATTCCAGTGTACAAATTTATGACCACATTTCATGACAGTATACTATCTGAGTATGCAATGCATACCCATAGAGCCCGATGGTTGGACACGCAGTTCAAGCTATGCAAGGACACCTTTCCAGTTGAAAGCATAGTATCTGTGGTTGACTTTGTAGAGAACTACACTCTACAACCACAACATGAGGTGCAGTCACAATATTACAACTCCACACAAGTTTCGATATTTGTGCACATAGTATTCATTCATGCATCTGATAGTACAGATGAGCAAAGGAAGGTATTGAGGGAGTACCACTTTTACATTAGTGATGATCACACACATTATCCAGAGTTCATGCAAGGTTGCTTCTAGATGTTCTACAGTGGTTTGGCTTAGAGGGGCATAGAATACGATCAACATATAATATGGTCTGATAACTGTGCAACACAGTTCAAGAACTCGTGTATGTTCTACTGGTTGTGCAAGATGCATGTCATTACAAGTGTTCAACATATGTGGAACTTTTGTGAGGCTGGACATGGAAAGGGGGAGCATGAAGAGCATGTGTGAAAAGAGCATTAGCATGTGAAGAGTTAAAGTATAAAGATAGTGCAAAGTTGACAGATGCAAAATCAATCGTCGAGTGGTGTAATGGTTTGATGGGTCCAGGTAATGAAGGTACGTCTTCAGTTCATAGAATTTTGGTTGATGGATGATACTTCATTGCACCATATGAAGACTGTTGTACACTAATAAGATCGAGTGAGGTACACTCTTTCCTTAGCTCAAATACAGGTTCATGGAGTATCGATACACGAAAGATGGCATGCTTTTGTTCTTCATGTACAATGCAAGACTGGAATGATTGTGAGTCAGGGGAGTGGGTTGACAAATGGTTCACAAGTTATCTTAGCCCACTTGACACGTATCGCCCTCCGACGATATTGGAACTGACACAGATAGAATCATCGGTGGACTTTGACCACATATTAGATCTAGTTCAACAAGGTGATATATCTACTTTCTTAGTTGTTGAAATTTCATATCATTAGATCTTACTTTGTACTGTATTCGTAATGTTGACAAATTTCAAGATATTTTTTGCACATATTAATGCAGGGCATGTTTATGCAGTTATTGCAGATAAAGACAATGAAGAGGGAATAGACTATTACTTGTGTCATTGTGTTGAGACAAAAAAGAAATTGGAGGCCCCAGTTATAGATGGAGAAAACATCGAATACCCTACAAGGTCAGTTGTGGTTACTGGAACATGGCTTAGAAGGTACCAACATTCAAGTGTTAAACATTGGCTATTTTAGGAATTTGACATGCATCATAAGATTCTTCATTACTCGAACCTTGTCATGGCATCCAATGTTCATTTGACCAAATATGGGGGTAGACCTTTGAACAAGACGTTATGGAAGGTTCGTGAGTCTGACCATGAGGCAATACTGATTAATTTGTAAGTATATGCACATTGGTTCTTATTAATTTATACATGTATGCACATTAATTTTTTTGATGCCAATGCTATCATCTTCTTTTATAGTGATTGGTGTCCCCTTGCAAAAAATGCATATATATGAGTCATCCAAGAGAATGTCAACCAGAAAAGTAATGCAACATCCATATTTTGATGCCTACATGTAACATTTGTAAGTGCCTTCCATCTATTTTTATTTCATTTCCATTTTGGATGCTCCTTATTTTTCTCTTTTACTTTGCGTATTTGTAAGTAAACTACTAAGGGTTGATTGATCTTTCGTTGCAAAAAATGTTGATTTAAGAGCCATTGAAAAGAAAATCTCAGCCAAAAAAGCAATGCAACATACTTACTTTGATGATTTTGAAAATTCTCAATTTTGATTTCAAGCCATTGTAAGAGAGCATGTGAAGCTTAGGGAGGGAATCTCAAGTTACTCATTTGAAGTTAACCTCATGATGAGCACCTATGATGTAGACATTTAAAGAGAATCTTGAATGTATGAGTGACATTGTAAAAGATCTGAGAGAACGAAGTGCCAAAGGCATTGTAATAAGATTTAATTACATAATGAGATATACTCAAATATTTTAAGATTGAATTTCATGTTTGGTGTAGTAGCACCTTGTTCTGTAAATGCCTTGAGTAGGAAAATTTGCAAACTTTGAATTTTGAAATGTAAACAATGTGGAAAAAGGTCATATAAAGGTCATGTAAACAATTTGTACACATTTTTTTGCAACTCGTGTGACCAAGCGGATTATTCCAACACGTTCAAATAGGTATGTTTATGCTAGGCATGGTCTCTTTTCGCACCGAAACATGTGGAATCACTCCGAGCTATGTTCCACCAGATTGATCCCTTAAGGGTCCAAAGTGCAAAATGGCTGCAAACTTCAGCAGGTATTTACTCGGATACCATGACACTTAGAAAATTCTCATCTAATCCCACAAAAAGGCATTGGGCCCCTCTAGAAAAACCTCTCTCGGTTTTGGCTATCTTGGAGTGGTTTTCTCATGGCGGCGGATTTTCACTTGATGGAAAAGGTGTCAAATTCAAGTAGTGCAAAGTTGCAAAGTGGTGCAACTTTCGCTCTGCAACTTGTGTGACCAAGCGAACTGTTCCAACATGTCCGAATAGGTATTTTTACATTAGGTACAATTCTCTTTCGCATCGAAACACGTGGAATCACTCCGAGCTATGTTCCACCGGATCGATCCCTTAAGGGTCCAAAGTGCAAAATGGCTGCAAACTTCAACATGCTAGTACTCGGATTCCGTGTCACTTAGAAACTTCTCATCTAATCCTACAGAAAGGCGTTGGGCCCCTCTAGAAAAACCTCTCTCAGTTTTGGCTATCTTGGAGTGGTTTTCTCATGGTGGCAGATTTTCACTTGATGGAAAAGGTGTCAAATTCAAGCAGTGTAAAGTTGCAAAGTGGTGCAACTTTCGCTCTACAACTCGTGTGACCAAGCGGACTGTTCCAACATGTCTAAATAGGTATTTTTATGCTAGGCACAGTCCTCTTTCACATCGAAACATGTGGAATCGCTCCGAGCTATGTTCCACTGGATCGATCCCTTAAGGGTCCAAAGTGCAAAATGGCTGCAAACTTCAACATGCTAGTACTCGGATACCATGACACTTAGAAACTTCTTGTCTAATCCTACAGAAAGGTGTTGGGCCCCTCTAGAAAAACCTCTTTCGGTTTTGGCTATCTTGGAGTGGTTTTCTCATGGCGGCGGATTTTCACTTGATGGAAAAGGTGTCAAATTCAAGTACTGCAAAGTTGCAAAGTGGTGCAACTTTCACTCTGCAACTTGTGTGACCAAGCAGATTGTTTGAACACATCTGAATAGGTATGTTTATGCTAGGAATGGTCTTTTTTCACACCGAAACATGTGGAATCGCTTCGAGCTATGTTCCACCAGATCGATCCCTTAAGGGTCCAAAGTGCAAAATGGCTGTAAACTTCAGCATGCTAGTACTTGGATATCGTGACACTTAGAAAGTTCTCGTTTAATCCTAAAAAAAGGTGTTGGGCCCCTCTAGAAAAACCTCTCTCGGTTTTGGCTATCTTGGAGTGGTTTTCTCATGGCGGCGGATTTTCACTTGATGGAAAAGGTGTCAAATTAAAGTAGTGCAAAGTTGCAAAGTGGTGCAACTTTTGCTCTGCAACTCATGTGACCAAGCGGACTGTTCCAACACATCTGGATAGGTATTTTTACACTAGGAATAGTCCTCTTTCACACCGAAACACATGGAATCGCTCCGAGCTATGTTCCACTAGATCGATCCCTTAAGGGTCCAAAGAGCAAAATAGCTACAAAATTCAACATGCTATTACTCGGATACCGTGATACTTAGAAACTTCTCATCTGATCCTAAAAAAAGGCATTGAGCACCTCTAGAAAAACCTCTCTTAGTTTTGGCTATCTTGGAGTGGTTTTTTCATGGCGGCGGATTTTCACTTGGTGGAAAAGGTGTCAAATTCAAGCAGTGCAAAGTTGCAAAGTGGTGCAACTTTCGCTCTGCAACTTGTGTGACAAAGCAGACTATTCCAACACATTTCAATAGGTATTTTTATGCTAGGCATGGTCCTCTTTCACACCGAAACACGTGGAATCGCTCCGAGCTATGTTCCACCGGATCGATCCCTTAAGGGTCTAAAGTGCAAAATGGCAACAAACTTCAACATGCTAGTACTCGGATACTGTGACACTTAGAAACTTCTCATTTGATCCTACAGAAAGGCATTGGGCCCTCTAGAAAAACCTCTCTCGGTTTTGGCTATCTTGGAGTGGTTTTTTCATGGTGGTAGATTTTCACTTGATGGAAAAGGTGTCAAATTCAAGCAGTGCAAAGTTGCAAAGTGGTGCAACTTTCACTCTGCAACTCGTGTGACCAAGTGGATTGTTTGAACACATCCGAATAGATATGTTTACACTAGGCATGGTCTCTTTTTGCACCGAAACACGTGAATCGCTTCGAGCTATGTTCCACCAGATCGATCCCTTAAGGGTCCAAAGTGCAAAATGGCTGCAAACTTCAGCATGCTAGTACTCGGATACCGTGACACTTAGAAACTTCTCGTCTAATCTTACAGAAAGGTGGTCAGCCTCTCTAGAAAAACCTCTCTCGGTTTTGGCTATGTTGTAGTGGTTTTCTCATGGTGGTGGATTTTCACTTGATGGAAAAGGTGTCAAATTCAAGCAGTGCAAAGTTGCAAAGTGGTGCAACTTTCGCTCTGCAACTCGTGTGACCAAGCAGACTATTCCAAAATATTTGAATAGGTATTTTTATGCTACGAACGGTCCTCTTTTGCACTGAAACATGTGGAATCACTCCGAGCTATGTTCCACCGGATCGATCCCTTAAGGGTCCAAAGTGCAAAATGGCTGCAAACTTCGGCATGCTAGTACTCGGATACTGTGACACTTAGAAACTTCTCATTTGATTCTACAAAAAGATGTTGGGCCCCTCTAGAAAAACCTCTCTCGGTTTTAGCTATCTTGGAGTGGTTTTCTCATGGCGGCGGATTTTCACTTGATGGAAAAGGTGTCAAATTCAAGCAGTGCAAAGTTGCAAAGTGGTACAACTTTCGCTCTACAACTCGTATGACAAAGCGGACTGTTCCAACACATTCGAATAGGTATTTTTATGCTAGGCACGGTCCTCTTTCACACTGAAACACGTGGAATCACTCCGAGCTATGTTCCACCGGATCGATCCCTTAAGGGTCCAAAGTGCAAAATGTCTACAAACTTCAGCATGCTATTACTCAGATGTTGTGATGCTTAGAAGCTTCTCACCAATCCTATAGGATTGTGTTGAGCCTTTCTACAAAAACCTCTCTCGGTTTTGGCTATCTCAGAGTGGTTTTCCAGTGGTGGCGGATTTTCACTTGATGGAAAAAGCATCAAATGCAAGCAGTGGAAAGTTGCAAAGTGGTGCAACTTTCATTCTGCAACTTGTGTGACCAAACAGACTGTTCCAACACATCCAAATAGGTATTTTTACACTAGGAATGGTCATCTTTTACACCGAAACACGTGAAATCGCTCTGAGCTATGTTCCACCGGATCGATCCTTTAAGTTGGAGGAGTCTTAAGTTGCAAATTTGTAAGTTGCTTAACACAACGAATTTGAAATGATATTGAATGGCCCACTTAACACTCATTGCATCTAAGTGATGCTCACAGAGGTGAGGCACTAGGCCTTCCCGAGAGGTCACCCATTCCAGTATACTCCAGCTCAAGCACTTAACCACAAAGTTTTTTCCCCAAGAAGGAACAGTGGAAAAGGCAGAATCCACTGTAATTTTGATGAGTGGAAAGGAATTCCTAAGAGACATGAAGGAGGAAGAAGGAGTTGTCTATGCAATCATGTTCAAGCCAAAGGAGGAGGAGTCACCTAGTCGGCTACCTATGACAACAGAGGTGAAGCAACTGTTGGATCAGTTCAGGGATATCATTTGTGAAGGCACACCAAATACACTACCATGTAAGAGGGCAATTAGTCATCAAATTGACTTTGTACCAGGAGCAACATTGCCTAACAAGGATGCATACAAAATAACACCAGAGCAGAACAAGGAGATAGCAAGGCAAGATCAAGAACTTTTGGACCAAGGGTTGATCAGGAAAACCATAAGCCCATGTGTTGTTCCAGTGGTGTTGGCACCTAAGAGGCTACTTGGATAGCAAAAAGTGACTTTAAGAAGCATGGAATTAGTGAGGAGATCTTGACACCACAGGTTCCTTAACTTCTTTGTTGTAGGGGGGAGAATGGTGCAGGAGCACCTTAAGGTCTTTTGGAGAGATCTTTGTAATTTTGGCTTGTAGGTGGTTCTAGTCAACCACCAAGGGAATAAGGACTATGATGTAAAGTCCCAAGAGTGTTTTTGATGAGTGAATTGGAAATAGGTGATGTAAGATGGGGTTGGATGGAACACTCACTGTTCCATGCTCTGGGTCTCACCTTGGCAATCCCCTATGGTGGCACTCTCCACCACCTTCACCTATAGGTCCTATCTTAGGTATAGGTACCCTTGGTTCTACTAGCCATCCCCACTTTCATCCAAGTTCACAACTACCAAACCAAACTTGGTGCTTTGCCACTATCTCACCCTTGACCCTTAATCTTCCCTAAAGGTCAAACACTCTCAACACTCAGTTAGATCCTTGCAGGGGTGTAGAGATGCGAAATCATGCTTCTTAGCATCCTATTAGGGTTTTTAAACAGCCACTAGGCTCCATTTCTCCATCGCTCCCTCCAAACCCTCACCTAGGGTTAAAAAGGCTACAACCCTAGAGCCCTAACCCGAGAAAAGTGGATGTTTCTCAAAAATTTCCCAAAGTACCCCAAAACTTCCTTGTGGTTTCTTGGTCTTGATACCAAGTTCTTCAAGATTTTCAAGGTATTAGTCCTTGTCTTGCCGTACACAGGCTCATTCATCAATTTAGCAAATATAGGGTCTTTTTGTCAACTCTCGGCCACCCGGGTGAACTGTCATGGAGTTCTTCCATCAAATGGATTGGTGTAGCCTCTTAACTATTACCAAACCTCTGTAGGGCCTCCTTCCACCTTTCTACCATGGGGTTTAGCATGGAGAAGTCTTCCCTGCAAGTGAGGTGCTTCCCACCCCTTGACTTTCCTAGCCGGGCACTGTTTAGCTCGCTTAGGAAAGGTCTTCTTTCATGCACACTTGACCCCTAATGACTCCCAACACTACCAAAAGTACAGGCATGGAGCCTAGCCACTATTTCCAAGAGCCCATACACCAGGTACAGGGGAAAGGTGGAATAGAACTCCATTTATTGCAGCTTGCCAAGCAGAATAACCCAAAAACAAGAACCTAAAGAACTGAAATCAAAAACTTGAACGATGAAACAACCAGTTATTGACCAACCAACACTTTGAGATCAACTAAACTAAATTCCACACGTATGCCAATTCTTGGTTATGCCATTAACACACTGCCAAGATCTAAAACACAGAAAATTAAGCAATTACTCCTATTGTTCTTCTTTCTCCTTCATGAAAAATTCAAAATTACAAAACTTCAAATGCCTACCAACCTTTCACATAGGTCGAGGAAATCCTTAAAAAGGTTCAAAAAGTGGTTACCCTTCCCCTTGGTCAGACATAACCACCACATTAAGTCAAAATTGCACATATGCAACATTTTGGGATTTATTTCCAATTACTAGAAACTACCAAACATGAGTGTCTAAACTCACAACTCTTCCACTCTTGATAGATCATGACCAAGACATTTTTAAGTCTCTTCCACAATTTCAATGGTCAACATGACCTTATCACATTTAAAACAAAACTTAACAAAGCACTCCTATTCCTAGTGTTTCCTAGGTGTTCTTCTAGGTGCTTCTACATAGGTTTGTTAGGGGCTTGCAGTTTGGGTAAGTCTTGGACACTGTGAGCATTTTGAGCAATGTTGCCTTGGCTATTTGTCCTAAAAGTTGGAAAATGGCATTAATGATGCTCTAAGCCCGACCCAAGGCTCCTAGCACATGGGAGAAAGGTATATAAGGTTAGAAAAACCCTAATACTTGGGTTGGAGGATTGTTTTCATGAATTGAGACTTAGAGAGTACATTTTTGTGATTGGAAGAGTGCAAATTTCATTGAATTTTGGTTTTTGTGCCTTCATCCAGTCAAGAATGGATTGAAAGGACTTATCTGATGCTTTGAGTCTTCCATTTGTGTCACTTAATTACCTTGTGTAGCATTAGATTATTCATCTAGACCGACTGGTTATCTTTTTGCAAGTTTTTGGTGTTCTTGGTCTCATTGCCGGTTCAGGCCAGTTTTTTGAATAATGAGTCCCACTTGACATCCCGTGGATTTCCTCTCATGGCCACTTGGAATCAGGTTGGGGACTATGTAAATATTTTACATATAGGTTTTGGGGTCTTGTTTTGTAGGGAGGGTGATGAAATCATCAAGCACTAAGTGAGTGCAAGTGCATTCTGGCTAGTAGCTTGGAGAGGACAGCAGCAAGGAGAGTTGCTAAATGGATTGGTTTGTGCCAATCAAGAGTATGGGAGTGTAGGAACATGTATCTCAGTCATGTGTGTGCTAGGAGGAGAGTTGATGAGGTCGTTGAAGTCGTCAAAGAAGGAAAAAGATCCCAAAACCCTAAGAACCCTTGAAAATAGGGGGTTTGAGGACAATCATATGTACAGACACTTGTAGGACCTAAGGCCTGGTAAATCTTGGAGCCTTGATGGTCAAAAGAAAGAATATACAAAAAAATTTGGGGGTTGTTAAGACTGTTTGTGAGAAAAGTCAAGAAAATGGGTTCTAGGAGGCCAAATTGGGGTAGAAGGCTACAAGGCCTAAAATTGAGTTTTTTAAGAAAGCAATGGGTAAAAAGTGAAAGAATCCTATGAGATGGATTAGTGAGGAGTAAAATCAACAAGGGGATAGTGAGAATACCCTTTCCTAGCCCCTGGAGTGGTTAGGACACTTTGGGTCAGTGTGGAGCCCAAGGAAGCTTAGTGGTGGATTGGGAGTGATGGAGAAGAATTTGAAATTGGTGGAGAATCTTACGTGGTGAGAGGGGTTTAGGAGTGATCCCTTGGTAGGGTAGAGAGGAATACCCTAGGAAGACCAGATAATAGGTCTTAGGAAAAGCAAGAGTGCTCTTGAGGGATAAATGGTTTGTTTGGAAACAAGGATGGGTTCTCTCTTCATCGACATATACATTATTCCTCGATGTGTTCACACTAGTGTTACAAGACTAGGAATCACCTCAGACTTGAGAAGCCATTTTTTGACTTGGACTCGGGCTCGGAGCCTAGACTCGACAAATAGAAAAACCTAAGAAATTCAAAGATTTGTAAGGATTTAAAACTTGTTTCATGCACCCTTTAATAAATAAACCTTAAAGACACAATAGCATCATCAAATAGAAATTACTATGATCCCATACACAAACATACATCAATCACATAAGTATAAGCACAAATTTTAGCTAAAGGAAATAACACATTTAGATATATAAATATTGTGATATTGCTATCAGGATTCAATCGTGTAGTTTTACAAGTCAAACTCATTGACCCATGATTCATCAGTAGTGGTTCACAAGAACCCATCTCTCATGATAATGAATGGTTCATAAGGAGGAAGATAAATCTTCATACATTTCTTCTATCACAAATGAGATAAGTGCTTGGTTTCATGAAGGTCATGAGACAACCATTAATGGGGAGTGGATACATGAAGAACTAATGGAGAATGATAATGGCTTCAGACCTGCTATAAAGGAATTTTTTTTTCATTTCAATGATGCAAGAGGTTTTTGGTTTCACTACCAAAATGAGCCTACGAAGAATGCATGTGAAACTCCTTTTGACCTTGAGGGTGTACTTACTCCATCTCAAGGATCATGCATTGAGGATGACATAGATCAATGCTAGGGCTAACCAATTAATAATTATACATGTGAATAAGTCAAACATGTACATGTCAATAAGGGAACTACAAGTACTCATAAACACGTAAGCCTCAAAAAGTATACACACAAATACATAGTATACACAAATTAAAACAAAGTATATGCACGAATACAAGGTATATGCATGAAAACATGTAAGCCACAAAGTATACACTCGAATGCACGTAAGTCACAAAGTATACACGTAAGTTGTAAAGTATACACTTGAATATATGTAACTCATATCTATTGAACCATCAATTTAGAATGCAAATATGGACAGGCATCGAAAAAAGATATTTGTATTAACCAAATAGCCATGTAGGCATACATAAATATATGTCGATATAAGTATGAAATATATGTACAAAATAGCCATATAGGCTTACGAGAATTCCATCTAGGCATACAATGTCAAATATGTCCAATAAAAAATATGTACAAAACTGCCATGCAGGCATACAATAAAGGACTCTGGAATCAAAAGTCATTGCTCTCCATGCCCAAGAAATAAAATCTTTCCCTTTCCTTTTCACTCAGATGGCGATAGGTCTATCACTCATTTTTGCTGCGCTCGTGGAGTGCTCCTGCTACTCCTCCTAGGGTTTAGTTCATGGTGAAGTTTTAATTGTTACAATAAGAAGTAAAGACATGAATATATAGAAATTACATTATAAAAAATGATATATTTGACAAAATAATCACTTACAACCATCTCACGATCTCTGTCCACGAGGGAAATATCCTCATGCCCATGCTCAGGCATGCTCAAGCCCTGTATAAACCATGCAAATAGACAAAAACTACGTGAATCAATAATGGTTTGATTTCTCACTAACTAACATCTATAACAACAAATGTAAATTAAAATTTACTAATTTGCCTCATACCTCTTCTTGTCAGAGCCATCAAGGATTGTATAGCAGATGTCACACCAATATCCATTGCCCTCGTCACATTCGGAGGTGTATCGTCTCGCAACAACTGAAAATAAAACAACAAATTATTCAACATAATCAACGATGTGCATGTATAAACTACACAAATCTATTAAGTACTTGATTCATTAGTTAAACTCTTTATTCTATTACTTGCGTGAAGGTTTGAGTAAATCCACCACCACTGGGAAGTGTTCCATCAAAACCTCCAATATTAGTCTGTTCAACATCCAAAATTGCATATTAAATTACCATTCATAAAACAATGCCATTAATATGCAATAAACTTATAATTGTTTACTAGTTACATACCCTAGTGATAGGTGTACTACAAAAATAGGTTGGTGGGGGGGCGGTGTATCCAGTCTCAACACTGTGACCTTGCAATTTTATTAAAATCATAATTTTTTTTTAGTTAATCTTGCATTTCAAAATCGAAATTTAATAAAGTAAATTCAATGAACACATGCACTAACTTTTACCTGACTATCAATGCCATATGCCTCATGCAAAATGTCAGCTGCCCTCTCCATCTCCATAGTTGCAGATGGATCATGCGTACTAGTCTCCTGAGGGTCGGTGGGGTCATGTGAACAAGTAGCCCCGCAAGATTGACACACATGTGTTCGAAGACCACCACTAGAAGACTCCCTTGGATGGTGCTGTAGAATAGGGCTAGTATGATGGATGACACTCTGGGTCAAAGTGCTGATTGCCTGCAATGTCTCTACGTCAGCACTTTCCTTCATGATGGAAGGCATAACAATGTGCTCATGAGGTGGCCTAGCGAGAGCTCGTCTACCTTGCCGCGTAGGATCTGACTGTGCACCAGGTCTATCCTGAGCTAACCCCCCACCTCTCCCCTAGAAATCCCTCATATCAAAATAATTTGGGATTTTGTTCAATATGAACTCACTATATAGTTTCCTAAGGAAATATTGCGGGACCTCGCAATTGTTGCACGGTGGGTAATTGAAGACCATGTACCACCTATCATAAAATCGCTCCTTCATTTGTTGGTGGTGGCACCAATGGATAGGAAACCTCTTCACATTGAGGGTAAGATTTTGATTTGTGCGTGGGTCAGTGAATAATGAACACAAATCACCTTTTGTTATTTTTAAATCTTTCACATCCTTGTATGATAGTTTGTTTGCATAATGCTAATTGAATCTACGTTTTTTAACATATCTTTCAATGAATTTGCTAGGGTCACTCTTTCTATGGTTGAACCATTTGGATCACTCAACCTATTGATCAAATCCTCAATTTGTTTTTTGTTGTTCTCAATTTCACTCAATAAATTTTGTTGAGTGCCAGGAGGGGGTTGAGTGATTGGTGGAGGAGGTTGATGTTGTGGTTGATTTTGATCTTAAGGATTTGGTTGGTTCTCCTGTTGAGGATTTTGAGGGTTTGTAGGTTGATTTGCATCTCCTAAAAATTAAAACAAATAGATATCAAATTCAACCTAAAACTAACAAATTCAACCTAAAACTAACAAATTCAAAAGAAAAGCATAGAATCCTTACCTCTTACAGCTCCTCGTCGTTGTGGCGCCATCGTTGTGAAGAAATTCAGATTTTTGGTGAAGAATTCTTCTCCTAGAACGCGAGCACGATATTTGGGGTTTTTGGCTGTGGGTGGAGCAAAAAAACCAGTCAAAATGCAAATGAGAGATTTGCATTTATTTTTTTGCTTTTAACAAAAGATAACGCGCTCGCGTTATGTCTTTGCACTTGTGGCCGAAGGGAACTTGCCTAGGTTTAACGAAAGACATAACACGAGTGCGTTATAATGCACTCGCGTTATGGATTTCAAGTTTTTTTTTTAGGGTGTCCACGGAATTGCTACCCATTTCCATGCACCCGCCCATCTCTTTCCTTTTCATTAACAATAAATAAGATTCATGCTAACTAATAAAATGAATTTTTTTTCCTTTCATTTAAACAAGATAATATATTTCAAATGATGAAACTTATCTTTTCCAAGTGAACATCAGAGAAAATATACATACATGCACATACATAGCTCGATTGAGCTTTTGAACTAATATTGGTAAGAAGGTCCAGGAATCTGCCTTTCAAATCTCGGTGCCTTAGTAGCCTAGTAAGGAGGAGAAACATCACTCAGGCACTTTTCCACCAACCATGGACTTATAATGTGGTCCCCCACACATCTATCATTCAATAGATGGCCCTCCCTTCTACAAAGAGATTGGTTGGGTAACCGATACTGTAAACCGACTGAGTATAGTGGTGTGTTCTACATAGCTAGAACCTATACATCCGGTAAACTCTTGATCTAGTATGCAATATGGGATCATGGTGGACATGACAGTGTATTCATCACTCAATCAAGAGGGCGTTGTTCATCTACACTACTTTGGCCAAAGTGTTTAATCAGTATCTCTATTGAGGGTCAACTTCCACATACACTATTTAGGGTTGATTTGAATTGGGGCTATCTTACACTATGCATAGGTCTTTTATCCTATCGTGGTAATCTATACCAAGACATCCTACATCAATTTAACCTATTGGGATGAATCTGCATTGCAAGTACTACCAATACTTTCTCCTACATCGAAATGAACATTTCCTAGGAGTGTAACTAGCTTACTGAGTTAATCTAATAACTTAGTTGAGCTATAATGCACTTGAATCAAACTCTCATCACAGTCCTAGTAGTAGTATCTAAGGTAATGAATACTCTCCATTATACAAAGATCATACAAGTAAATCAATCCAGTAACTAGATGCATTGTATATCTTTGAAAATGGATGATTCTTTCTAATACAAACACGCATTACATATACCTTATTTACTTAATGTATCTTTTAGACAACCAAAATGTAAGCTTTATATAACGTCATATTAAATTTTCCTAACATGTTTTTACAAGTTCTAACTATAAAAGAAAAATAATACTTCAAAGGTTTAGCATGATTTCTTTAAAAATCAAGAAGAAATGAGAACAAGATAATCATGCATGTAAATCAAGCTTCCATAGATGATGATGATGGTCTTTTCCTATAGTAACTCAGATGGCAGAGTTTCTCTGTTCTTTCACATAATAGAACACCCTTTCTAGAATTGGCTCTCACAGAGTAAAATGATGATTCTTCACAGAATAATGGTCACTCACAACAATAATAATTTTTCTCAGAATATGGCCACTCACAATAAATTACTTCTTAGAATAATGGTTAGCCACAACAATGATTCTTCTCAGAATATAGCTTACTCATAGTAAATTACTTCTCACAATAATGGTATGAATAAGGACACACAGGATGACAAAGAGATTGCTCAAGAAAACACTATGAATAAGTGTAAATTTATATGAACTGGTAAATTATTCGAAGCAATTGAAAGCCTTTATATAGACTCTGAGGAGAAAATTATTTCCTTATGTAAACTGACAACACATTCAAGCAGACTTAATCAAAGGAACTTGGCGAGTTTCCAAGCCCTCACTCAAAAATTTTGATAATGATTCGACTTGCATTATTGACAACAAAACCAAAAAATTTCAACTATTCAACAGAATTCGCCACTTACAAGTAATTCCTAAAATTTGGCGCCAACAAGAAGGTGATTCACTTTACTAGAAAAAGTCTTGGTTTAGTAAGCAGCAACAATAACCTCTTGGCTACGTCGCCCCTGTTGATGCGTTCTCCCTGTTGAAGCACTTTTGCACGGTCGTGCGGTTCAGCTTCTTCTGCCATTTTCATTTCATGGGAAAACTCTCAAATATTTTCAAACTGACTTTATTAAGTCCAATGTTATGCATCGAATATTTCATTTTAAACATTAGAGAAGCCTTTACTTATTTTCTAATTTATTTCATGATGAAAATAGATAAAGTCGATTTCCATTAAACTTGGCAAAATTCAATTTCCAAATATATGATGAGAAATGAATAAACAATGATCTTCATTAATAAAATAATATATATATAATTTTATTAATGTTATATTTATTTATATACGTATTGAAGTAATAAATAATTATATAAATGTATATATATATATATTTTATTACCTTAAGTAATATATATATATTTATGTTTATTATTTTTAATTAATATGTATATTTATTATATAATATTAATACGTATATGGGTCAGTGCACCAATCTGTGACACAATTTTGGTGCCAAATCACAAAAAAAACCCGTAATAGGCCATTTGCGCTCGCCAAATTTGGAGTGCACCAAATGGCTTGAATTTGTCAATGAGTGAACAAGTGTGAGTTCTCTTTCTTTTTGAAATGAATTTTGGAATGTATTTTCTAAACTCTTTTATTTTTGCTTTCTCTTCCAGGGGAACTATATACATGAAATAAACATTTAAGTATAAGTTGACATTTACATATGGACATTTACTTTCTTATCCTTTAAGTTATATTACATGTATATAGGCAGGATGTTTGAGAGTGGTTTTAGATCTCTAGTTATTATAATGCAAATTGTAGTTTTTGGAAGATCTTAAAAATTTTAGACTTAGTCAAATTTTAGTAATCAACAATTCAAATTTCAGTAATCAACAATTCAAATTTCAGATATAGTTTCCTTGATAGAGAAAGCAAAAATCAAAGAGCTTACAAAAATGAATTCCAGAAGTCATGAGTGACATTTGGCGCATGCCAAATGAAGCAGCCCATTTGGCGCATGCCAAATTTGGTGAGTGCCAAATAAGTTGCATTGGGATTTACCAACCCTATGGGCTGGATTTTCCATTGGGCATCCGACCCAAAGGTTTGGACAGCCATTTCATGAAAATGACGTGTTTTTTTGAAAGGGTGCAAAATTTCTTCATATTTTCGTTCGTGCTCCCCATCTCATTTTCACATATTTCAATGCAAGTTTATAAAAAAATCGTGATAGTGTTAAAATCTCTCTTAACTATATAAATATATAATTCTTTTTTCCTTTTGATTTAGTTAAGGTTTTGATCCATGGATTCTATTGTAAATGCTTTCATTTTTTGTCAAAAACCAACATGTGCTAGGTTTAGGATAAATTTTTACTCGTTCATCGGAACGTGAAATAAATTACATTTTTTGAAACTAGGCTCCATTCTACACATGATGAAAAAAAAATCAATTTTCGATTAGTTTGCAAAAGATTTGGGGGGGAGCACGCTCAAATTTTAGCTTTTCAAGATGTGTCCACTTTGAAAATTCATAAAATATTATATATTCATTAAAAAAATTATCCAAAAGAACGAGGATAAACTACATGGTATTAGCTAATTTCTCACCATTGGGATTTTTGAAATTCCAAAAAAAAGTTAATCAAAAAGGGGGGAGCCCTCAGGCGCTATGCTATTTTCTTTTATAAAAACATGACCTATTTTACTCCCCCGCCCCCTTTTTGAGACCCTTAATATTCATTAATTTCAAAAAACAATAGTAGCTTAGAAACTAGACTCGGAGCACTTCAACTTTTGTTCTTGCCGCATCTTGAAATTTTGAGCGTAACTATCTTCATTTTCTCGTGCAAACCAGATTTTGCTGATTTCAAAAACAAAGTGGCGTCTTAAGAGCCAAAATTGTGTCACAGATTGGTGCACTTACCCATATATATATATATATTTACATGTACATGTATACGTATATATATATATGTATATATAACTCTTGTAAAACATATCGTAAGCCAGTTTGTTATTTCCGATATGTTTATATATGTATTTATATACATATATATATATATGTGTAGATGTAAATCAATAGGAAATAATAATATAATTTATTAATATCCATTATGTAATAGGTGGTGTATATACATATACATACATATACATATGTATACATATGTCCATATATATTTTGATATACATGCATGTGTATGTATACCATGTCGATGCAACTATGCGAGCATATCCATTTGCCAATCACACACTTGTATCGATATGTATATACATATGGATGCATGTATACAATATATGTGTATATATCCCCCACATAAATACTTTCATTTAAATACGATTCATTGAAATGAACTAAATAACATGAGATAGTTACCAGACAAACATCTCCTACAAGAGGTACAAGAGAATACACGACTCGTAATGCCAGTCTACGTCTAAGGATGACTTATCTAGTTCAATTGACTCAGATACTCACTCTAAGGTGAAGTGTGTGTATACTCAGACAGTTCACATTACCGATTAACCGAACAAGCCCCTCTCCCAAGTGACATTTCCCCTTCGCCTGGAGGAATGGTACCTATACCTACATCCACTGACATACGTCCACGGAAGTCAAATGCTCACAACATAACAATATAGATAAAACATTTCATAAGTTAGAATATTAATGATTCTATAACTGAATATGCATTATTTCATCAATAATAACATTCATTGAAATTCATTAAAATGAGACAATCATTAAATGTAACAATATTCAGATTTGACAACAAGATACACATTTTATTCAAGCATTGAGTTCATATTACAATCTTTCGGCCCTATGCAATACTATTATGTAGTAGCTTAAAATTTGGGGTGTAACAAGAATTCACAATCACCACCTCACGCCTCCTATACAAGAACAACCTGAAACTCCTCCATCAATTCATAGGCATCGTCATGGAACACAAGAAAATATTCAAAATCAAATTGAAAACAATAAAAGAGACATTGAACAATTAATTGGAAGATTAACTGAGCATGCCAAAACCCACCCTTATAGGAGAGGAATTTCTGAATCTTTAAAGTCAATTGTATCTCATGTAGGAGAAATGAGTGAGCAATTAGATTTTTGGTCAAATAAGAGGCATGAGATGAGACAATTCTATGCTAGTGGTTTGTCATATGCAGATGTCAAAAAATAAAAAATTAGCAAAGAAGACTTGTGTGCCCTATTTATAGACCCGAGAACCAATGAGCCTTTGTCTCATGCATGCAGGAGGTTCCCCATCCATTGGTGCCACCATGAGTTAATTAAAAATAAATTTTGGGAGCGGTGGTGGATGGTATTTGACCAACCTCTATGCAATAACCATGAGGTGCCGCAATACTTTTTGAGGAAACTCTATTGCGAGTTTGTCCTCAATAAAATACCAAACTATTTTGACATCTTAGTTTTTCAGGGTAGAGATGGGGGCTCCACACATGATAAACATGTTGCATGAAATAATCCATAGTTGGCACCTCGACCCTTGGCCAGACCCATGGTGGAGCATGTCATCATTCCTTCCATTGTTACGGACAATGTAGAGGTGGACACGCTAAAGTCGATTGACTCACTCACCCAGACCATTTTATAGTGTGTGAGTCTTCTAGTAGAGCCTGGTGTGGAGGAGACGTGTAGGCTTTGAGCTCCACCCCACCATTGTGGCACGTGTGGTGTTGTTTGCATGTACGATTATCAGAGTGCTCATGATTTAGGTACATAGCCTACATCAATTGCAGAGGCGATGACTTTCATAAATGATTTGTTGAATGATACATTCGGGATTGACACTCGGGTAAAATTTAGCAAGTTCATTCAATGTTTATTAAATTACATTTTGATATGATGAAATTTTAGGGTCGGACTATTCATGAGGCATGCTCCATTCCTACAAACCCTTATACATTCTCGATGATGAGTCCATAGGTATGCAACTAGTATTAAAGATATTATTATTGCATTTGAACAGTTGAATGCTATATTTGAATGCTTGTCTCATAACATGCTTTGGATTTCAAACAGTTTCTTGGTGCACCTTCTTCCTCCACACCTCACAATTCATTTCCTTAAACAACTTACACTTAGGTAGCCTTTATTCATTAATGGTATTGTAAAACAATGTTAGCTATTTTTCGTAATTTTGTGTATATACAAATCTAAAAAATTCATGAGAAACACAAACATTGCATTTGTATTCCTTGATCGTGTCACATTATCTTCTCCTAATTCACTTTTTTTTCCTTTATTCCTTCCTAATCCCATACAATTAACATTTAATAGTTCACCCTATTTTCCATGATCCCCTCCTAGCCCATCCCACTAATATCTTCTAGTCCATGCTATGTGTCAATATGTCCTTCTACTCCCATCTTATTGTACCTAGTATTATTTCAACCTAGATGTTCCATGATCCCCTATGTTCCACCCTATGTTCCTTTATATCATCCTATGTTATACCATCTTTATCCACGTTTCATCCTAGATAACTCTTCTCTATTATTGCTACACACAGGTCAAGTTGGCACTTCGTGTACTATAGTGAAACCCTAGACACCTCCTAATTTACCCTATGTTGCATTATTCCCTAGTAATCACATCCCATTAACCTCTAATTGTCCACCCTATATTTTGTTATCCCATCCTAGCCCATCCCATCAATCTATACTAGTCCATCCTATGTTCCGTTAATCCTTTCTATTCCAATCCCATTACCCTCTCTTATTTCACCTTATGTTCCATTATCCCCTCTTGGTCTTTATATTGATACCTGAGATATTGTTTCATTTGCAGTTGTTGACATTAGACAACCCTAGTGATGTTGGTGGCATGATGGACCATGGAGTTGTTGCAGCAATAGCCAGATCTGATCCATTGAGAGAGGTATGCAATAGATTAGTAGATTTGACATTATATTTTCTCTTTTATGGTCTATTACATAAATTTTTCACAATAATTTTATGTAGTTTAATTTCTATCTTGATGGTTGCTACAGGTGGTTGTCACTCCAGATCATGGATGTGGTGATGCTGTAAATGTGCATGATGACTATATGTATGCGGTAAGTGATTATATATTTTGTTATATGCCATTCCATAATTCAATTTCTATGTATTAACATCTTTACTTTTTATTGTATCAGTTGAAGGTCCAGAGTGAAGAGAAGAGGACTAGTGAGCGTGTTCGAAAGACAAGAGAAGCAACAGTCACTCCATCCAGCCGAATTTTGAAGGAAACACGGGATCTATTTCCTTCCCCTAGAGGGAAATGACTATGTATTAGGGTTGTTTGTTGTATGCCTATGTGGCATTTTGGAACATATGTTTTGTACTATCAATATATACATGACATTTTATGTCCATATGGCTTCTTTGTATTAAACATGTATGGTTTTTTTGGATACATTGTATATACTTTTATCAATATATATCATTGTATAGCCTTTTGGCTTTTTGATTAAAGAAAATCTTATTTTACTACTTCCATTCTTGAATGATGTTATCATGCGTATCGTGTAAATTGTATGCTTGAATGTTGTAGACATGGATTTTGTTTAGATCTAATGCTTAATTAATTACTGTTGATTTCTCAATAAGCCCCATCTAAAACGTATTGTGTAAATAAGCTCCATTCCTGGTGGTTTGTATCCTTTGGAATGCTTCAATTACTTGTGCCTCACTTATTCACATGTATGCTTCACTTATTCACATGTATACTTCACCTATATTGCATGTATTCACATGTATGCTTCATGCTTCCAATACATAGCAACACAAATCTTTTGGGGAAAAATTTGACAAAACAAAAGTATAAAAGTTTTTGAAAAAATCGGGAAAAAATCATATTGAAAAAAACGTAAAAATTTGTAAAACAAGAGATCTTTTTTTTTTTTGAAATTGAAAGGTATTTCCATAGCATATAGAGATATAGAGAGCAAATAAAATCAATATTTTAACTAATGAATTGTAAAAAATGGTTTTTTGTAGTTTATATTCATATCATTGATTACATTGCATTGCACATCTTTCAAAGTCAAAGCATTACTTCACTTTGCATAACTAATAACTAGATGCTGATAGATGACCAAATTTTAATTACAATATAGTTTGTACAAAGTCAACTTAAGCAGTTATGCAATTTCTTCACATTGCATAACTAATAACTAGGAGTAGCTGCCAATTGTATTTTCTTATCATGGAATTCTATGAGACCAAATTTCTTCGAGGTATATTCTCAAATAGTTCACTGCCTTGTCTATGTTACCACATTTTTCATAAATTTCTACCAAATCATCTTGTCAAACAGTTCCTTGCCTTGTTGCTATGGCTAAAATCCTAAAACAAGTGCTTTTGAACAAGCTATGGATGCTTCGAAAAAAAATATCAAAAGCATAATAGTAAGCAATAGCATAGACAAGGCAGTGAACTGTATGAAAAAATGCATCAAATAAATGTGGTGATGGAATGCCATGACAAGCCATAGACAAGGCAGTGAACTAGTTGAAAATATGCCTCAAATAAATGTGGTCTCATGGTGATGGAATGACATGACAATCAAATTTCTTTTGATTGTCATGTCATTCCATCACCATGAGACCTCATTGTTTTGAGGCATTTTTTCAAAGAGTTCATTGCCTTTTCTATGCTACCACATTTTTCATACATGTCTATCAAAGCATTATATCAAATAGTTAATTGCCTTGCTGCTATGGATAAAACCCTAAAACATGTGCTTTCGAATAAGCTATGGATGCTTGGAAAAAATCTAGCAAAGCATAATAGCAAGAAATAGCATAGATAAAGCAATGAACTGCTTGAAAAAAATGCTTCAAATAAATGTGGTCTCATGGTGATGGAATTCCATGACAACCAAATTGCTATGAATTTTCATGACATTCCATCACCATGAGACAGTGTTTCTTTGAGGCATTTTTTCAAACAATTCATTGCTTTGTCTATGCTACCACATTTTTTCGTACATGTTTACTAAAGCATTTTATCAAATAGTTCATTGCCTTGCTGCTATGGCTAAAATCCTAAAATGGGTTCTTCCAAACAAGCTAGATGGATGCTTGGAAAAAATCTAGCAAAGCATAATAATAAGAAATAGCATAGACAAGGCATTGAACTGCTCAAAAAAATGCCTCAAAGAAATGTGGTCTCAATGTGCAAGTGTCATAGCATTCCATCACCATGGGACCACATTTCTTCAAGGCATTTATTTCAAACAGTTCACTGCCTTGTCTATGCTACGACATTTTTCATACATGTCTACCAAAGCATTTTATCAATCAATTCACTACCTTACTGCTAAGGCTAAAATTATAAAATAGGTGCTTTTGAACAAGCTATGGATGCCTGGAAAAAATCTATCAAATCATAATAGTAAGCAATAGCATGATGCAAAGTATAGATGCCTTCAATCAACTAAACAAAAATCCAACTGATACACCAAGCCTTTGTTCCTCCAAACCCTATCAAGGGTGATTCTCCTCAAACTTCACTATTTGTCTTGTAGGTCTGCAAACCCAACTTCTTCACCTTTTCTTGCAAAGCTTACTACCAATTCTCAAGCCACTCACCTTTTCAAACACCCTTTTAAGCCTTCAAAAACGTATCAAAAAAACACACCAGGTCATTTTCAACCAACACCAACAAAACAAGGCTACTACATTGTCCTAATTGGCCAATTAGGCCAAATTTTCAAAGCAATTTTACTCCAAAATATCTGCCCATCCTAAATAACTATTGAAAATCATTTACCAAACCATAAAACCTCCAAATCCATAATCTTTAACCTGAGAACTGCTCCTTTAAGCCCACTTTTACAAAACCCTCATTTTTAGCAAGTTTAGGATGGGTTTATTGAAAATTGTATTCCCACAACTCATAACAACTTTCCAATGAATCAAAAATTCTTAAAATAACTTGCACATGCTTAAAATCCTCACAAACTATCGCCCCAAAGGATTTCAACCATTTCCACTCTTGAACCACTGAATTTCACCAAAACTCATCAAATTGGCAACTAAGGCATCACACCAAACCACTCAACTCCCATCCCCTACTCTATAAACCATGAAAATATGTTCCCTACCCATAATTATGAAATTCCACTAAGTTACAGTAGGATACAGTGGGTGGAATGGCTAAAAATTAATTTTTACACACTCAACTACTTGCATTTGACAACTTTTTCCCCAAGCGAGAATTTTCCACCACAGGAAAAGGCCTCTGAGATAGAAAAAACCAAGAGAGGTTATTGTAGAGGGTCCCAACATGATCCCATAGGCTCAGACGATAAGTTTATAAGTATCATGGTGTCCAAATACGAGCATATTAAAGTTCACAACCATTTTGCACTTTGGACTCTTAAGGGATTCTTATGGTTGAACGTAGCTCAAAGTGATTCCGCGTGTTTCAGTGAAAAATAGGACCATGCCTAGTGTAAACGTACCCACCCGGATGCTTCAAGACAGTCCGTTTGGTCACACAAGTTACATAACGAAAGTTGCACCACTTTGCAACTTTCAACTAGTTGCATTTGACAACTTTTTCCCCAAGCGAGAATTCGCCACCATGAGAAAAGGTCTTCGAGATAGAAAAAACCAAGAGAGGTTTTTGTAGAGGGGCCCAACATGATCTCATAAACTCAAATGAGAAGTTTCTAAGCATCATGGTGTCTGAATATGATCATGTTGAAATTCAAAACCATTTTACACTTTGGACTCTTTAGGGATTTTGCTGGTTGAAAGTAGCGCAAAGCGATTCCACGTGTTTCAGTGAGAAAGAGGACCATGCCTAACATAAATGTACCTACCTAGATGTGTCAAGACAGTCTATTTGGTCACACGAGTTGCAAAACAAAAGCTGCACCACTTTGCAACTTTCAACTAATTACATTTGACAACTTTTTCCCCAAGCGACAATTCACCACCACGGGAAAAGGCCTCCGAGATAGTGAAAACCGAGAGAGGTTATTGTAGAGGGGACCAATGTGATCCCATGGGATTAGATGAGAATTTTCTAAGCATCACGGTGTCTAAATACGAGCATGTTGAAGTTCACAGTCATTTTGCACTTTGGACTCTTAAGGGATTATGTTGGTTGAGCATAGCTCGGAGCAATTTCGCATGTTTTAGTGTGAAAGAGGACCATTCCTATCATAAACATACCCAACCAGATGCATCAAGACAGTCATTTTGGTCACACGAGTTTTTGAATGAAAGTTGCACCACTTTGCAACTTTCAACTACTTGCATTTGACAACTTTTTCCCCAAGCGAGAATTCACCACCACAGGAAAAGGCCTCAAAGATAGAAAAAATTGAGAGAGGTTATTGTAGAGGGTCCCAACATGATCCCATAGGATTATTTGAGAAGTTTCTAAGCATCACAGTGTCTGAATACAAGCATGTTGAAGTTCACAACCATTTTTGCAGTTTGGACTCTTAAGGGATTCTACTGGTTGAACGTAGTTCAGAGTGATTCTGCGTGTTTCAGTGCAAAAGAGGACCATGCCTAGCATAAAATTACCCACTTGGATGCATTAGGACAGTCCATTTGGTCACATGAGTTGCATAATGAAAGTTACACCACTTTGCAACTTTCAACTACTTGCATTTGACAACTTTTTCCTCAAGTGAGAATTTTCCACCATGGGAGAAGGCCTCTGAGATAGTGAAAATCGATAGAGGTTATTGTAGAGGGGCTTAACATGATCCCATAGGCTCAAATGAGAAGTTTCCAAGCGTCACGGTGTCTAAATACGAGCATGCTGAAGTTCACAACCATTTTGCACTTTGGACTCTTAAGTGATTCTACCGGTTGAACGTAGCTCGGTGTGATTCTGTGTGTTTCAGTGCTAAAGAGGACCATGCCTAGCCTAAATGTACCCATATGGATGTGTCAGTACAGTCTATTTGGTCACACAAGTTGCAGAACAAAAGTTGCACCACTTTGCAACTTTCAACTACTTGCATTTGAGAGCTTTTTCCCCAAGCGGGAATTCACCACCATGGGAAAAGGCCTCTGAGATAGTAAAAAATGAGAGAGGTTATTGTATAGGGGCCCAACATGATCCGATAGGATTAGATGAGAAGTTTCTAAGCACCATGGTTTCTGAATACGAGCATGTTGAAGTTCACAACCATTTTGCACTTTGGACTCTTAAGGGATTATGTTGGTTGAACGTAGTTCGAAGCGATTTTGTATGTTTCAGTGCAAAAGAGGACCATGCCTAGCATAAAATTATGCACACGGACTGTCATGACACGAGTTGCAAAATGAAAGTTGCACCATTTTGCAACTTTCAACTACTTGCATTTGACAACTTTTTCCTCAAGTGAGAATTCGCCACCACGGAAAAAGGCCTCTGAGATAGTGAAAATCAAGAGAGGTTATTATAGAGGGGCACAACATGATCACATAAGCTCAGACAAGAAGTTTCTAAGCATCACAGTGTCTGAATATGAGCATGTTGAAGTTTACAACCATTTTGCACTTTGGACTCAAGGGATTTTGTCGATTGAACGTAGCTCAGAGTGAGTCCGCGTGTTTTAGTGCAAAAGAGGACCATGCCTAGCGTAAACACACCCAATCAGACACATCGAGAGAGTCTATTTGGTCACATGAGTTGTAGAACAAAAAGCTGCACTACTTTGCAACTTTCAACTACTTGCATTTGACAATTTTTTCCCCAAGCAAAAATTTTCCACCATGGGAAAAGGCCTCTAAGATAGCAAAAACTAAAAGAGGTTATTGTATAGGAGCCCAACGTGATCCCATAGGCTCATACGAGAAGTTTCTAAGCATCACAGTTTCTACATACGATCATGCTGAAGTTTTCAGCCATTTTGCACTATTGACTCTTAAGGGACTCTTGAGGGATGCTAGAGGTTGATGCAGTATGTAGGGATCCACAATGAACTTGTTCAAAGATTTAGAGGAAGGCTCTTAATAGACTTACACACACTCTTTCAAAGTTTCATCAAAGGAAATAGGCTTCTAAGGACTCCAATCCACACTAAGGTATAAGGGCTTTGCATGAGCCTATTAAGGCATCTAACAAGATTAAAATAATAAACCAAACACAAATTGATCACTTAACTTACCAAGAAACACCATTTTGTATCACTCACTCCTTAACCACTTACAAACTAGTAATCCACCCTCATAGGACAATCACTCATATCTAATGAACTGGGTAACTTATGAAAACTATAACAACATTTTTAGATACCCTTTTCCATGGCCTAAAACATGTCTCAAAACTACTATAAAATCTTTTGGAGAAAATACCTCAAACTAGCCTTGTTCCACTCAAGCAACTAGGCCAATAAGGCCACTCTTACAAAGAGACACTTCTTTGAACACCTTCAAAGATATTGATCTCCATGGATAGTCTTTTGTTAGGTTTTCAAACCTCAGATTCCACCTATTTTAGGAACTAGAACGTTCAATAGGGTACCAACCTTCAAACCCTCACTCTAAGCTATTTCAAACTAGGTTTCCCCTAGGGGTTTATTGAAACCTGGACTTCCTCAACACTCCACACCCAACCAATACTTGGAAAACTTTAACAATAGCCTGCACATGATCTAAAAACTTACTCCCAACCTTTAGCGCTATTATTTCCTCAAACCCTTACTTGAAACGTCCATTTTTGGTCAAGACACACAAGAAATCAACTAGGACAACAACTCACAAATGACTTCCATCAACTCTTCAACTCTTGAATCCTTATTGAACATGGAAAAAAACCCATCGGCCTTCATTTCACTAAGTTCTAGAGGTATCCACTGAAGGAAAATTTCATACATGCATTCTTTAGTGTTCAAAACCCCAAAACAAGGTTTCATACCCGTTAGCACCAAAATGATCATAGAACTCACAAACCTCCATGAAATTCAATAAAAAAAACTACAAATGAAATATAATAAATTCCTTTAATGTTTCCCACATCTTTTAGACCATGAACCACTTGTACGGGGTCGTACAATGGTCTGAAACATAGATTTACCAGTCAAAACTCAAAATTTTACACTAAAAACAGGGAATACTTCTTGATCTTCTTAACTTTTTCCATACTCTCACCTCTTCCTTGAGATTCTCCTCACATTCATGGACTCATAACAACATAAAAAAATTCCTAGAACTGACATTCTACTTACCTAACCTTGCATGCCCCTAACTCTGCAACTTTTGCATCTTTTAGCAACTTTTCTAACAACATTTTGCCAAATTGCAAGCTATGACACAACTGAACTCCCTTAGCTCCAAATACATTATAAAATGATCTAATTTACATTATTGAACACAAAATAATCAACATTAACTAAAATCCTAGCATTTGACCATGCTCACTAAAGATGGCCTTTTTGACAAAATTGAGCTTACAAGGTGCTCCTGCACCAAAGGCCTGGAATGTTGATTTTCAATAAACCCTCCTTGTTTCAACAATAAAAAGGCCTAAAGCAAGGGTTTAGTGTTTAGATGCATTAGAGAGGGTTCCAATGACTAAAATTTGTTGAATCTGAAGTTTTTTTAAAAGAGAATTGGGACTAAAAGAGTGTTTGAAGGTATGATGCTTTGTAAAAGTGGCCTAATTGGCCTATTGGGGCAGCATAGCAACATTGTTTTGGTGATGTTGGTCCAAAGTGACCTACTATTTTTTTGACATATGTTTTTGAAGGCCTTAATGGGTGTCTGAAAAGGTCAAGGGTTTGTGGGTTTGAGTTGTCTTTGATAAGATATGAACAATTTTCTCTGTTGTGAATGCTACAAGGAAGTGAATGTGAATTGGCCAGTTAAGAATTGAATTGAGATTTTTGAGATTGAATATTGTTTGAAACTGATCTAATTGTGATTTTTGAAGGTTTTGTCTCCCTACTCTACATCACAAACCTAGGGTATAAGTTGTTGCCACCTAAATAAAAACTAGAGAATCTTGTGTTTATTGTTCTCAAAACCACATTGTGATTGTCAACGAAGCCATGAAGATGATGAATTCAAATAAGGGTTTGTGATGCTATATATTATAATTATTCACTATTTCTTTGGCAATGAGGTAACTTAGAAATACAATAAGCATTCTCAATTGCAAAAAAAATTCCCTTCTTTTATTTATTAGAAAGGTAAATGGTATGAATGAATGGAAACTTGCATTAACAACTATGGCAACTCACTTGAATTTATCTAACCACATGTGGTGAAGGTGAATTTTTTATGGGACAAAAAAATTAATGGAAACTTGCATTAACATTGATGAAAGCTATTAGGTTTTCCAAATTAGTTGAAAATCAAAGTTTCCCCACAACCATCACTAATAATCAATTTGAATCTCTTATGTCATGTTTTCCATTTTACATCTTGAAGCTCCTAAAAGTTAAGCTTTTAGATGCAGACATCCACTTATTTAATGTTGAATTCTATGTGTAACAATGAAGATTAATAAAATCATCAAATGAATGGTCTAAAAATTATGAAAACAAAACAAAAAAACTCAATATAAACATCTACCTAAAATGAAATAGAGTGAATTCCACTAGCCATGCTGGAAATGGACTACTATAAGCAATGAAAATAGAATTCATAAGTAAATGTCATGTTTTTCATTTATTTTTCTTCAAACTCATAAAAGTTAAAAAAATTATGCAACTCCCATCTAATTCAATGTTGAATTCCATGTCGAATTATTATGATTAATAAAATCATTAAATAAATTTAGTTTATATTGTCAAAAATAAACAAATATACTAAATATAAACATTTCAATATTACCAAAATAAATATATTACCTAAGATAATATAAAATAATGTAGACACTTCAAAATGTCTTCTTCTACATTGTCTAGCATGCATATTGGTGGTAAAAAGGTGATGGATCAAGCATATATTGGTACAACATGAAGTCAACTGCATAAAAAAAGGTGTTTCTGAATCGGATAAAGCGTTGAACCAGACAAATACAAAAGCATGTGGGCCTGAATCATGGGTTCAACCCCTATTTTACCATTTCAAGGTAAAACAAATTTGGCACTTGCCAAATTTGGCAAGCACCAAATGTTTTGTTTTAAAATATTCACCTTCCATAGAGACAAAGGGAGTTACACTTGAGATAGAGAGAGAGGTGATAGGAGTAAGAGAGATTAGTCTAGGTAGTGTGGTAGCAACTGACACCTGAGAGCAATAGAGAATTTAGAGGGATAGAGAGTTATCCATTTATAGTGGGGGAAAATACATGACAACGAGAGAGGGGTTGGGAGGGATGAGACCTGAGAGATACAAAAAGACCAAAGGGGGAGAGAGAGAGAGGGAGTGTGGGAGAGGGGGTTGGAGTGAAATATATTTGTCTAGGTAGGGTGGGAGGTAAGTGAGACCTGATAGAGAGGGACTGTGAGAGAGGGCATTGGAGTGACAGATTAATCTAGGTAGCATGGGAGGGAGTGAGACCCGAGAGAGACAGACTTGAGAGAGAGAGATTTATTTAGTTATGGGGGGGGGGGGGCGGAGAAGACCTGAGAGAGGGAATGGGAGAGAGAGGGAGTGGGAACCTTAAACTATAAACCCTTAAACCCTTAAATCCTAAACCCTAAACCCCTTAACCCTCTACCCCCCTCTCTCTCTCAACCCTACACCATCTAACCTTAAATAGTAAATCGTAATCCCTAGACCCTAAAACCTCTACCCTTTACTTTTAATCCCTAAACCCTAAACCCTAAACCCTCTACCCTCTACCCTCAACCCTTAAACTCTTAAACCCTCAACCCTCTACCCTCTACCCTTAACCCTTAAACCCTAAACCCTTAAACCCTCTACCCTTAAACTGTAAATCCTATACCCTAAACCCTAAACCCTTAAATCCAACCCCTTAAACTGTCTACCCTCAACCCTATGCCCTCAATTATCAACCCTCTAACCTAAACATTGGATTATCAACCCTCATATATCTTTTTCCCTCCCTCCTCTTATCTCCTTCTCTCTACCCCACTTCTCCCTCCATCTCTCCCTCCATCCATTCCTCCCTCTCTACCATAATCCCTCAACCCTCAACCCACAACCCTCAACCCTCAACCCTCAACCCTCAAACCCTAAACCCTTGAACCCTCTACCCTCTACCCTCAAACCTAATCCCTCAATAAACACTGAACACTAAACACTCAACCCTAAGCCCTCAACCCTCTTTCTATCTCTCACTGCCTCTCACTCTCTCTCAAGTTTCTCCCTCCTACCTGAGAGAGGGGGAGAGAGAGAGAGGGAGAGATAATCGAGAGACGGAGTGGGAGATAGAGGGATGAGAGAGAGAGGGACTTGAGAGAGAGGGGGAGGGAGAGAGAGTGGGAGAGAGATAAAGGGCATGAGAGAGAGAGGGACAGGTGGTGGGAGGGAGATCTACTTGAGAGAGAGGGAAAGGGATAGGGAGAGAGATAGAGGGAGTGACTATGAGAGGGAGAGAAGGTAGGAGGGGGAGACTTGACAAAGAGAGAGAGGGAGAGGGGGTAGGACAAAGATACTTGAGAGAGTGACAGAGGTAGAGGGAGTGGGAGGGAGAGATTAGAGAGAGAGTGGGAGAGAGACAGAGGGAGTGATAGAGAGATAGAAAGGGAGTGGGGGAGAGAGAGGGAGAGGGAGAGACATAGAGAGAGGGAGAGAAATCCCTAAACCCTTAAACCCTAAACCCTTAAACCCTTAAATCCTAAACCCCTAAACCCTCTACACTCTACCCTTAACCCTCTACCCTTAAACTGTAAACCCTCAACCCTAAACCCTTAAACCCTTAAATCCTAAACCCTCTATCCTCTACCCTTAACCCTCTACCCCATACCCTTAACCCTCTAACCTCTACCCTTAAACTGTAAACCGTAAACCCTGAACCATAAACCCTTAAACTCTTAAATCCGAAACCCTCTACCATCTACCCTTAACCCTCTACACTCTACCCTCTACCCTCAAACCCCCCCTCTCTCTCTTAACCCTACACCCTCTACCCTTAAACCATAAACCATAATCCCTAAACCCTAAACCCTCTACCCTTAACCCTTAATCCCCAAACCCTCAACCCTCAACCCTCAACCCTCAACCCTCAAACCTCAACCCTCAACCCTTAAACTATAAACCCTATACCCTTAACCTTTAAACCCTCTACCATCTACCCTAAACCCTTAAAACCTCTACTCTTAAACCGTAAACCCTATACCCTTTACCCTTAAACCCTTAAACCATCAACCCTCAACCCTTAAACCCTCAACCCTCAACCCTTAGTCCCTCAACCCTTAAACCCTAAATCCTCTACCATCTACCCTCAACCCTCAACCATTAACCAGGTTAAACCCTAAACCCTTAAAACTATCTACCCTCTACCCTTAAAACCAATACCCTCTACCCTCAACCCTAAACCCTCTACCCTCTACCCTCAACCCTCAACCCTCAACCCTCAAACCTCAACCATCAACCATCAACCATCAACCATCAACCATCAACCCTCAACCAGGTTAAATCCTAAACCCTTAAACTATCTACCCTCTACCCTTAAACCCAATACCCTCTACCCTCAACCCTTAAACTATAAACCCTAAACCATGTACCCTATACCCTTAACCCTCAAACCCTCTACCATCTACCCTAAACTCTTAAACCCTCTACCCTTAAACCATAAACCCTATACCCTTAACCATTAAACCCTTAAACTCTAAACCCCTTAACCATCTACCCTCTACCCTCTACCCTCAACACCCCCCTCTCTCTCAATCCTACACCATCTACCCTTAAACCATAAATCATAATCCCTAAACCCTAAGCCCTCTACCCTTAACCCTTAATCCCTAAACCCTATACCATTAACCCTTATACCCTCTACCATCTACCCTAAACCCTTAAACCCTCTACCCTTAAACCGTATACCCTATACCCTTAACCCTTAAACCCTTAAACCCTAAAACCTAAACCCCTAAACTCTCTACCCTCTACCCTCTACCCTCAAACCCCCTCTCTCTCTCCCTAAACCATGTACCCTATACTCTTAACCCTTAAACCCTTAAACCCTAAACCCTTAAACTATCTACCCTCTACCCTCAACCCTTAAACCCTTTTAAACCCAACTAAACTCTCTACACGAATCCCTCAACCCTCAACCCTTAAACCCTAAACCCTCAACCCTCAACCCTCAACTCTTAACCAGGTTAAACCCTAAACCCTTAAACTATCTACCCTCTACCCTTAAACCCAATACCCTCTACCCTTAAACCCTTTTAAATCCAACTAAACTCTCTATGCTAATCCCTCAACCCTCAACCCTTAAAATGTAAACCCGAAACCCTTAACCCTATACCCTATACCCTTAACCCTTAAACCCTCTACCATCTACCCTAAACACTTAAACCCTCTACCCTTAAACCATAAACCATGTACCCTTAACCCTTAAACCCTAAACCCTAAACCCCTCTACCCTCTACCCTCTACCTTCTACCCTGAACCCTCTACCCTCAACACCCCCTCTCTCCCTACACCATCTACCCTTAAACCGTAAATCATAATCCCTAAACCCTAAACCCTCTACCCTTAACCCTTAATCCATAAACCCTAAACCCTCTACCCTCTACCCTCAACCCTCAACCCTTGAAACCTAAACCCTCAACCCTCAACTCTCTACCCTTAACCAGGTTAAACCCTAAAGCCTTAAACCCTCTACCCTTAAACCCTAAACCCTAAAATCTAAACCCTAAACCCTAAACCCTATACCTTGTACCCTCAACCCTCAACCCTCAAACCCTAAAACCCTCAAACCTCAACCCTTAACTAGGTTAAACCCTAAACCCTTAAACTATCTACCCTCTACCCTTAAACCCAATACCCTCTACCCTCAACCCTTAAACCCTAAAACCCTCAACCCTAAACCCTTAAACTACCTACTCTCTACCCTTAAACCCAATACCCTCTACCCTCAACCCTTAAAGCCTTTTAAACCCAACTAAACTCTCTACGCTAATCCCTCAACCCTCAACCCTTAATCCATAAACCCTCAACCCTCAACCCTCAACCCTCAACCCTTAAACTGTAAACCCTAAACACTAAACCCTGCACCCTATACCCTTAACCCTTAAACCCTAAACCCCTAAACCCTTTACCCTCTACCCTCTAACCTCAACACCCCCCTCTCTCTCTCAACCCTACACCATCTACCCTTAAACTATAAATCATAATCCCTAAACCCTCTACCCTTAACCCTTTATCCGTGAACCCTAAACCCTCTACCCTCTACCCTCAAACGTCAACCCTTAACCCTCAACCCTCAACTCTCAACCCTCAACCCTTAACCAGGTTAAACCCTAAACCATTAAACCTTCTACCCTTAAAATATAAACCCTAAAACCTAAACCCTCTACCCTCTACCCTCTACCCTCAACCCTTAAACCCCAAAACCATCAACCCTCAACCCTCAACCCTTAACGAGGTTAAACCCTAAACCCTTAAAATATCCACCCTCTACCCTTCAACCCAATACCCTCTACCCTCAACCCTTAAACCCAACTAAACTCTCTACACTAATCCCTCAACCCTCAACCCTTAATCCCTCAAACCTTAAACCCTCAACCCTTAACCCTCAACCCTCAACCCTCAAACTGTAAACCCTAAACCCTCAACCCTATAGCCTATACCCTTAACCGTTAAACCCTCTACCATCTACCCTAAACCCTTAAACCCTCTACCCTTATATCATATACCCTATACCCTTAACCCTTAACCCTTAAACCCTTAAACCCTAAACCCTAAACCCCTAAACCCTTAACCCTCTACCCTTAACCCTCTACCCTCTACCCTTAACCCCCCCCTCTCTCTCAACCCTACACCATCTACCCTTAAACCATAAATCGTAATCCCTAAAGCCTAAACCCTCTACCCTTAACCCTTAATCCCTTAACCCTAAACCCTCTACTTGAGAGAGAGAGGGAGAGGTGGTGGGAGGGACATACTTGAGAGAGAGGGAGAGGGAGAGAGATAGAGGGAGTGAGAGAGGAAGGGAGTGGAAGAGAGATAGAGGGACTGATTATGAGAGGGAGAGAAGGTAGGAGGGGGAAACTTGACAAAGAGAGAGAGGGAGAGGGGGTAGGGTGAAGATACTTGAGAGAGAGAGAGGGAGAGGGGGTGGGAGGGAGAGACCTGAGAATGAGGGAGTGGGGGAGAGAGAGAGAGGGAGTGGGAGAGAGAGAAGGAGAGACATAAAGAGAGAAAGGAGGGAGAGACTTGAGAGAGAGAGAGAGAGAGAGGGGGAGGGAGAGGGGGTGAGAGGGAGAAACCTAAGAGAGAGGGAGAGGGAGAGAGGTTGGGAGGGAAACACCTGAGAGAGGAGAGGGAGATAAATTGGGAGAGAGGGAGTTGGAAGGAGAGACCTGAGAGAGTAGGAGAGAGAGGGAGTGGGAGATAGAGGGATGGGATAGATACAAGGAGTGAGAGAGAGAGACTTGAGAGATGGAGAGGGGGTGAGAGGGAGAGGGAGTACTTAGGGGAGAGGGAGTACTCGGGATAGAGGGATTGGAGAGAGATGGAGTGAGTGAGAGAGATAGAGAGAGAGGGGGTGGGGAGATACCTGAGAGAGAGGGAGAGAGAGAGTGGGAGGGGGTGGGAGGGAGATACCTAAGAGAGAGGGAGAGAGATAGAGGGAGTGATTGATAGAGGATGTGGGAGAGAGATAGAGGGAGTGAGTGAGAGAGACAAATAAAGACCTGATAGAGGGAGAGAGGGTAGGAGGGAGAGACTTGAGAGAGAAGGAGGGAGAGGGGGTGGGAGGGAGAGAGAGTGGGAGAGAGATAGAGGGCGTGAGATAGATGGACTTGAGAGAGAGAGGGAGAGGTGGTGGGAGGGATATACTTGAGAGGGATGGAGAGGTAGAGGGAGAGAGATAGAGGGAGTTAGAGAGGGAGGGAGTGGAAGAGAGATAGAGGGAGTGACTATGAGAGGGAGAGGGGGTAGGAGGGGGATACTTGACAAAGAGAGAGAGGGATAGGGGTAGGACGAAGATACTTGAGAGAGAGAGAGAGGGAGAGATCTGAGAGAGAGGGAGAGAGACAAAGTGGGAGAGAGTGGGAGAGAGATAGAGGGAGTAAGAGAGAGGGAGAGGGAGTGTGTGTGTGTGAGAGAGAGAGAGAGAGGGAGGATGAAGATACTTGAGAGAGAGTGAGAGAGAGAGAGGAAGGATGGATATACCTGAGATAGAGTGAGAGAGAGAGTGAGAGAGTGAGAGGGAGAGAGATAAGAGAGAGAAGAGATAGACAACCTAAGAGAGGGAGATGGAGTGAGAGATACAAAAAGACCAAAGGGGGAGAGAGAGAGGGAGAGTGAGAAAGGGGGTTGGAGTGAGATAGATTTATTTAGGTACCTAGGTGGGAGGGAAAGAGACCTGTGTGAGGGGACTGGACTGAGAGAGAGTAGTCTAGGTTGCATGGTAGGGAGTGAGACCTGAGAGAGAGTAGTCTAGGTTGCATGGGAGGGACTGAGCCTGAGAGAGAGAGACTTCAGAGGGATAAAGAGATTCAATTAGGGTAACGAGTTAGAGAGCGTATGAAAGGTAAAACCTCAACTATCCATCTACAATCATAAATTATGCACTCTAAGCATTATCAAAGTTGTCGACCAAAGAGAGGGGAAATTCATGTTTTTTTCAAAGTAGGTCATTTGGCACTCGCCAAATGACCTGCTTTGGACATGTTAAGTGATAGGATTTTCTAAATTTCCTCATATTTTTGTCTGTGCTCCCTGTCTCATTTACACGTCTTTCAATGCAAGTATATAAAAAAAACCATGATAGCATTAACCTCTCTCTTAGCTATCTAAATATATAATTATTTTTTCATTTTGATTTAGTTAAGGTTTTGATCCATGGCTCCTATTGTAAATGCCTCTGTTTTTGGTCAAAAACCAACATGTGCTAGTTTTAGGATAGATTTTTACTCGTTCACTGAAATGTGAAACAAATTACATTTTTTGCAACTAGACCCCATTCTACACATGATGAAAAAAAATCTATTTTCGATTAGTTTTCAAAAAATTTAGGGGGGGGCATGCTCAAATTTCAGCTTTTTAGGATGTTTCCACTTTGAAAATTCATAAAATATTATATATTCATTAAAAAAATTATCTGAAAGAATGAGGATAAACTACATGGTGTTATCTAATTTCTCACTATTGAGATTTTTGAAAGTCTAAAAAAAAGTTAATCAAAAAGGGGGGAGCCCTCAGGCACTATGCTATTTTTTTTTTATAAAAACAGGACTTGTTTTGGGACCCCCCTTTTTGAGGCCCTTAATGTTCATTAATTTCAAAAAAAAATAGTAGCTTAGAAACTAGACTCAGAGAATTTCAACTTTTTTTCTTGCTGCATCTTGAAATTTTGAGTGTAACTATCTTCATTTTCTCGTGCAAATCAAATTTTGTTGATTTCAAAAAAAAAAAAGTGGCATCTTAAGAGCCAAAATTGTGTCGCATATCCATGCACTTACCCTAAGGTTTGTGCCTTGGTTGTTGGCACTACAAGAAAGAAGCCCCACTTGTTCACCAAGGAGCCTCCCCTTAATACGAGGGTAAACAAAAAACTCCATTGTTGGCGTGGTAGAGAGTGACCCCACGAGGTTTGAACTTTGGTTGTTGGCTCTACGAGAAAGAAGCCCTAGCATTTCACCAAAGGGTCACCCCTAACTAATAAGTTTAGTGGAAAATTAGTAGCTACAATAAAACCATTCCTTAGAAACAATGTTAGAAATAAAACTTGATCACTTTGATGTGCTTATGTTGGAGTTATAGAAGTTGAATAATGTGGAAATTAGAGAAAACTACCTCAAAATTTTGTGTACATACTAACTATATACAAGTTATAATGTTGAGAGGTGTAGCTATTTCTACTATTTTATTTATTAAAATACATAGCTATTTGCTATTTTATTTACTAGAACACATAATTATTTGGTTAAAATTAATTTAAAGGGTTACTAAACTTTTTTATGTTGGTCACATATTTTATTTGTTTTGTATTTTTATTATCTCTATATAATATATTTTTTTAACACACCCACTCTATTATAATTCACTCTTTACTATCACTATAGCTACACCTCTCACCCTTTACTATCACTATAGCTACACCTCTCAACATTATAACTTGTATATAGTTAATATGTACACAAAATGTTGAGTTACTTTTCTCTAATTTACACATTATTCAACTTCTATAACTCCAACATAAGCACATCAAAGTGATCACATTTTATTTCTAACATTGTTTCTAAGGAATAGTTTTATTGTAGCTACTCATTTTCCACTAAACTTATTAGTGACCTACACCAAGAATTGGACCAAAAGGAAGCCCATTATTGAATACAATAACTTTCTTATGAGGGAAAAAACTATTATACACACATAATAAAATGTATAGGCTATAATGACGGGACCCACAATAGTCACTAACTTTAATAAAAAAATTATTTCACTTTAACATGTGAAATTTAATATTTTTGAGTCCATTTATTGTCTAATGAAGTAAAAGACCATTACAATATAATATCATATTATCCATACAAAATTATAGGTATAGGCTACAATGATGAGACCACAATAGTAACTAGCTTTAAAATATTCATTTTCATCTATCATGGTCAAATTTAATCTTTGTTGAGTCCCTTTGTTTCCTAATGAAATAAAAGAACCAAATTATTTAAAAATAATAATATTAATGATCATTTACCATGCCTTTGTCATGGTAAATGAAATTGACCTCTATGTGATTCATATTTCATAATTTCTATTAGATCGCGAGGAAGGTAAGGACTAAAAAAGCTTCAAAATCATTCCATGGTGGTCATAGTGAGAGAAAACTACAAATAATATAGATTCTTTCCTATTATGAACACCAAAATTCCAATATATCTTCTCTAGAATGTGGAGAGTGTTAGCCATGAGCTATATATGAAGCTTGTGAAGGCTAAAGAGAGAACCATTACATCAAACCCAATTGAGAGTTATACTTGTTCATTATCACAAGATACATTTTGCATTATGAAATTGTCTCACTCAAATTATGTTCAAGAATTACCTTACAAAATATGGCTAGAAAAGGGAAACCCAATGTTTCAAATGGTATGTTATGATACACACTTGTTTTGATTCCATCCCTATTAAAATTAATTGAGTTATAACGTTTAATATGGTAACAAGACAATTGGGACATACACATTTTCCATGGTAGATTATTAGTGGTAACAAGAAACTCTCTGTATGTGTTAATATCCAAGACATATCCCATTTACTCTAATCTATTTATCTTCCTTATTAATATAAATATTTTTTGTGGGTGTAGGCATGAAGCAACTCCATATTTTGTAATGCAAAGTGTTTAGTTGTTCACAAACACAAAGGCTTAATGAATCACCTATCTATGTATTGGTTTGTGCAGTTTCCTTATGATAAGGAATGATGAGCACGACTAGATTTTATGGACAACCATCATGCAAAATGTTGAATATTGTTTATCTTTTCTCAATTCAAGTATTATTTTAAAAAAAAGCCCTAAAGAGAGAAATCTTATTAATTTGATTGAAAATTGTGCAAGCACATTCATCCTTGTATAATTGAAATTGTAGATGAAATAATAAAATTAATATGGTATTTTTTGTATTTCTATTATAGTTAAGTATTGAATAATTTAATAGTTAAGAAAGGTCTTATAATTGACATATTTATGCAATTTGACTAATTTTTTTACAAAATAAAACGTAAGGACCTCTAAAGAATCCTCTTTCTACTAAGAATACACAAAATATTAAAGGTTTGTATAATCATTTAATTTTTTAAAAAGAACAATTAAAATTTTGAACCTTCTCTTAAAACATCCAATTAACTATAATTTATTATTTAAAATATTGATGGATGATAGAGAGGAGAGGTTGAAATAATATAGCTATATATCCTTATACATTTTCTCTTATCTATTCAATTTTTTAACTTTACATCTAAAATATTAAGATTTTATATATTTTTTACATGCTTTCTCTTTCCTCCTTTTTAATTTCTAAACTTTTAGAACTAAAATATCATAATTTTATATATTTCTTAAAGTCAACAAAAGAAGAATTAAATAAATAAATATCTTATTCTTACTTGTATGATGTGGTCCTTGTTTTACTTTGTTTTATTGAAAAATAGAATCAAAATATTTTTATGAGTCATGAAAAATATTTTTAATAAAAAAAATTCACATCATTCAATCAGAAAACACCTTATAGAGATGAAAGATGATAGATATTTTTCTAAACAAATTTTATTTATAAATCGTGATGATTCTAGTAAAATTGTATATTTTGGATCACATTCCATGATCCATCATGAAGAAGAGAAAATAATATAATAAATTATGGAATGAGATCTATAAAAAGAGTTCAATGGATTGAAAGAACTTCTAAACAACTTCTAGCCATGCTCTAGATAACCATTTCCTTGATACATGTCAATTCCCTACACTTTGTCTTTATTCTTTATAGATTGAATTTTTATGGCCCTATGTCCCTCCAATTCATATGGAATTGATTCAACCATTTCAAATTGCTTAATTTAGAAAACCTTACCGTAGACACTAAAAAATGTCCTAATCAATGTCATACACTCGAAATAGGTTTACTAACATCATTTCTTCTTTATCCATTATCCTTTCGCTTAATTAATTCAATTAGCCTAGATAATTAATTAATTACATCATTTCCGTCCATTGACCTAATTAATTAAATCAGGCTAATTCACCTCTTTTCACACTAACACTTCATCTTATTAATTTAAATAAATCAAAATATTTAATTTAATCTCATAAGTCATCTTATTTAATTAAATAACCCTAAGTTACTTAATTAAATATCATTTCACCCCTCGCTTATTTATTAAATCATTTAATTTAATGAATATCTCAAATTCCTCTAAATCCCCTAATTACATAAATTCAACCTTGCTTAATTAGCAATTAAACTAATTTTTCTCTAATCAAAGAGAATATTCCCATGGAATATTCTCTATCCTTTTACACAATTAAAATTTTGTTTTAATTTGTAAATTAACCTTTTTTCCTCATCCAAAAGGAATATTCTAAGGAATATTCCCTCTCCTCCAATCAACTCACTTAGCTTCAAAAAATAGTTAACCCTTCAACCTCCTAAGAAAGTTACCTTTGACCTGTGTGAGCAAGTCAAAAGTGTATTTGTATGAGGTAATTGTGAGCCTTGGATTAACTTTCATCATTCATTCTCATCCGTTGATGAGAATCCATGATCCATGCCTCTCATCTTCTTCATCTTGAACCGTTGATTAAGCTTTCTGATCTTAACCACCCATTCTTCATGCTCTCCTATAAATAGGCCACTATTTGGAGATAAATGGATCCATCACTCAAAGAAAACTTGTGTTGTTAAACTTGCATCCATACTCTCAATTTACATAGATTTAGCTTATTTGCAGTTTATTTTAGTTGCATAATAGCTTATAACATCCATTAATGGCTTCCATGCATTCATCTTAGTTTGTAAATAAATTAGGATTTCATCTTTTAGCATCATTTTAGCTTAGATTAGTTTAGCAATTGCATAATTACTACATTTTTAGCATAGAATCATGGTAACCTAAAACAACTAAAAGAAGCTCACTATCACGGTATTGGGAAAGGGTTATTGGTCCACATCAACACAACACCAATTCCACAACAGGATAAATTTCAATAGATTAGAGTAGTTTTTTTCTTTAAAGCTTTCATAAATTTAGCATGTTAGGTTTCCTGATAAAATGTTTACTTTCAATTTTTATTGATTGATCTTGTTGATATTCGAGTACTTATGGCTCCATTATGCTTTGATTCTTCATGGATCAATTGTAATTAGGCCCATACCAGTATCCTCGCATTGACATTCTGGCACTAGAAGGAGGGCAAACTGATCATTCAACCATATTTTAGCTCGAAATCCATTTTCATGTTGTTTTGTAGGTTACAGTGACGCTCAAAACAAAAACAATGACGCTATCTCAATAGCATCGCCATATAGCGATGCCCAAGCAATTTGATACAGTGACACATATTTAGTTGGCCGACGTTGATTTAAATATAGCCACACATATTTAAATTTGTAGTATCGTGGAACAAAAATAGTGACACTCAACTTCACTAGACCAACGCTTTCAAAGTTCAAACCGTGACACATTCATTTGCAGCAATGCCCATAAAAACAACAATGCAATCATGTTCACTGGTCTTGCTACAGAGCGACGCTCAACTTCACCAAACCAATGCCCAAATTTCAAATTGCGAGGCCATTGTGTGCAGCGACGCTCAACCAGGGTGAGAAACTTCACTTTTATTTTTTGACATGTGACTTAATTTCTTTTAATTATCTGATCACCGATTGATGTCTAACTGTGTTTTTATTGTTAGACTAACATGGTTTTGCAGGTTTAAAGGCATGGAGAAAAATTGAAGAACTTCTCTTCTATCTAAACATTCTATAATTGTAATTAGCATTCAATGCTTTGGGGAAATTATAACCCAATTTCATGCTATTTTGCTTTCAGTTTTAGATAACGCACTAGTTTTCCATTGGGTTTAAAAATGAACATTCAAAGTTGGATAAAAATCAATCCTCACATCACATCTTTCAATTGGGATTAAAATTGAACAAGACAAAATCATCCTTCAATTGATGCTTAAAATTAACTCATTATTGCTTTGAGGGATAAAATTGACAATTGTTTGTTTTGTTTTATGGTTTTCAACTTTGCTAGTGAATGTGTATGCAATTCGCTTGCACCGTTAGGCAATCTTTAGAAATAGAAACATTCTCTATCATGTAAAATCACCTCCATCTTTCAATTTGGGTTTAAAATTGAACAACCATGTGAGTGTGAGAAAAAGGCATAGTGTGTGTTCTCTCTTTATTCATGCGAATGAAGATGATCGAACCACATATGTACTTCCTCGATATTGTTTACCTTTAGAGGGACTACCTTGGTTGGAAAAAATACTCACCCCAAGGGAACGACCCAAGTGGTAATGAGTATAATCCAGGCTCTTCCGAACTGCTATATAAATTTGTGGTTGCAAGGAAAGTTTGCAATCAATAGGGTGATACATGATAGCTCTCCCCTAGTATTTTTTATGATGCGTAAATCCCTTGTTCTAAGGGTTGGGAGGCCTCTTGAGGGAGTTTATCATTATGTCCTCTGAACCAGATTCCCTTATTATGAACCCTTGTGTAGTAGCCAAAAATCTCTAATATTTATTGATGTCAGGAGGTTGGACCTTCGAAGCCGTCCCACATAGTTGCAGTTCCTAGTACAGATGAAATTTTTTTCTTGGGAGATTCATGAGAAATTGAAGCTTGGCTGACCCATAGAAGTGAGTGTCGTGGAGGAGAGCCAATGTGGTCAAGCTTCTAATCATCCGCTTTGAATAAGCGTAGCTAGAGAAATCCAAGTGGGAATACAACAAATATAGCCATTTTCATCCTAGGGTTGTAATGCTTGTGAGTCAGTTTAACACTTTTCTTGATTTCAAAACGATCCAAAAACAAACATTCATTATCCAAAATTTCAAACACTTTGGCTTAAATATGGACTTCTTGAGTTAGCCTTGATATTGCAGCTTATCCTAAGGATTTATCCTTAGCGAATATCTTGACATTAATTTAAACTCATATTTACCAAAGATAACATAGGCAAGTGTGGCTTTAATCTCATGATTTTCACGAAATGGACATTGTGAAAGTTATGATGTTTTTAACATAAACATCTAGTTTGAAAACCCAGTCAAAAGACAAGTGTTTGTGGTAAAATCAATTCATGTAAGAAAAGATAAAATTGACAAATGAACCTCACATGACTATTTGGAGACCGATTGCTCCTGTTGAACAACTTGATCTTCCAAGTGCTATAATTCAGCCAAACTTTGACTTCGTTGAGGTCGAACAAGCATATATTATCAACAGTTTGAGAACCTTTAGTTTTGAAACTAGAGAAACATCCAATCAATGGAAAATTGCTACAACTATCTTGGATAAAGAAGAATTAAGAGCAGATATTTTGGCTAGACGGCCCATATTACCACCTCCTACTTGGCAATAATTATCTTCTTATTCTTTAATGATTTCACGCAAGATTAAAATCCCCAAAACAAGATCTATAGTTCATCATTCTAAGCTCAGGCATCTTAAACCAAAAGTTTTTAAAAAAATACCTTTTGGCAATTCACAAGAATAGGAACAAGATAGTGGCAAACTTTTATAGACACACTTCAAGGTATAGTCCATAATTATATGCTTTCTTTTGGAGTCAAAACCCGGGTCTTTTTCACGATACTCAGCTTCTCTTGTATAATCCAAGTCCATAAAGTGAAACTACCTTGGTCTTATCAAAACAAAATCTCACTTTACCAAATGATCTCATGCAAAGTAAAGATCCCCAAATGAAAGTCAATTGGTCATCACCATAAACTTAGACATTGTACTGCAAAAGGAATCGACAACCACATTGAGGCACTCTATGAAAACAAAAAAAAATTGTTGATAAACTTTTATGAATGCGCTATAAGGAGAAATCCCAACCTATACACGTTCTTCATAAGCCAAGACATTCAACTTTTTTGAAGATACATAAGTTTTCTAAAACAATCATTGAGTCTTTAGGATTTGAGAATTTTAGAGGTCTAGCATCATTCTTACTATTGTGGTCTTGGAAAACATAGGTTCATTCTAAGTCAACATTGGGTCCAACATCTCATCCACCCCTTCATCAAAATTTCATGCTTCACCTCATCTATCTTTGCAAAATTTCAAATACATCAACACTCTAGGACTTAAAACATCAAACCAACTTGCTGCCTTAGCTACTTTGTATGTGAAATGCATCCTCTTCCATGTAATTAGTTGAGATAGTTATCATCTTTGAACTAGTTTATCTTGAAGGTCACATGTCTACCCTAAAGATTTCTAAGTTCATTATCATCCTTTATTCCAGCATCACAACATCAAACTCAAGTCAAAAGTGTTGTCCCAAAATGCTTGCAAAGATCACTTCCCACATCACCCATCTTTCCATCCCACATTATCATCATTTCTCCCAAAAGACTTAGAGCATCCCTTTTACCTAAATTTGAGTCCATTAGAGAGTTCAAACATTATAAATCTTAGCACAACTCTCCCATCAATGACCCAATGTTTATGGTAAAAACGAGATCACAATACAAGGGAATCATGGAAAAAGAAAAAGTCACATTTACCTCAAGTGATCCAAATCCTTTAGAATTTGATCCTAGAAGTCATGTTACGCCATCACAACAACCATCATCTCCTTCAAGATGATATGAAATCAAAGACATCACCAACAACCCATTTGAGCTCACTAGAGAAGAACTTTTAGAATATCAATCTTTTGAAAGTGTAGCTCCTATATCCCTAATGTTTGTAGCACAAAATTTCACACAATATTTCATGAATCCATCACAAGGGCTAAGTCAAACTTACATACCTAGTCTTGCAACCAGCCTTGCTAAAGATTTTGGTCACACCCTACCATTCAAAAGTAATACGCTTGTGGGTACTCTTGAAACCAATCCTCCACCTCCCACCACCATTTGGACACCTACCTTTGGTGCTCCTCCTATTCTGGAGGATCTAAAATAGCTACACACTTTGCTTGAACTTCACTATTCCACCACCACTTCAATATTTTGGGGAAATCCTTCTTCATCCACACCTATGAGTACCACAAGTGTACCTACCATCGCACAAAGTGGTATAGATCAAAAATATCAAAACAACACACAAGTGCATGTCAATACCATATCACATAATCAACCCTCAATGCAACTAGGGACATATTTATCCAACCCTCTGATGGGTTCATCCATTCCATCTACCATTACCAGAAAATATAAATGATGGTGTAGTGGATGCTAAGGTCATACTAAGTGCTCCTAGACCCAACAATAATAAAGTTGCTAATATCCGACCAGCTGTGCAACAAATGGTACCACCTTAGAAAAATCATATCAATAACAACAACATGCAACCAAGGAAAACTGATAATAGAAACAACTATCCCAAATGAAAGTACACACAATTATCAAAACCTATCAAAACGATCATGAAGAAATTGGTAGAGTCAAATTTGATAACACTTCCTAACTTTGAAAAATACCAAGAACCCTAAGAAAAGCCACCCTAGTACAACGAGTGTGATCTCTGTGACTTTCATAAAATCAAGGGACATAAAACAACAAATTGCATAAAAGTCAAGAATATCATCCAAGATCTAATAGAGAACAATACTATATTTTTTGAGGTACTCGCTGGAAACTAGGATCTCAAAATTGTAGAAGTTGAGAAATCCAACTTCACAAAACCCAAGAATCACCTGCATGCAAATAACCTATCATGAGAAAGAGATACAGAGAAAAAAAAAAGGTGCTCTGCAAGCTTCAAGATGAAATGCATTAACTGAACGAATAATTACAAAAGATCAATCCTTAAGAAAGGAGATCAAAACCTAAAAAAGAAACCCTAGTGTGCACACTTAATAATTAATAAATAATTAATTATTAATGTGCCCAAGTTTAGCTTAAGTAAATTTAAAGTGATAAGTGACTTAATTAATTAACCAATATGATTAAATTAATTAAGTGAAATAAATTATTACTCTAACACCCCCCCTTAAGATGAACTTAGGGAGTAGCTAAAAACACTAAGGAAAAGATGCATGAAAGAAAAGAAGGGTCCTGAAAACAAGGCTTGATCAAGTACCCGAATACAACCAAATCTCTGTAAAGCAGAGTAAAGGAGAAAACCCAGTGGGAAAAAATCTTCTCCAAAAAAAGATGAAAGAATGCTGAAAAAAAACATGAAGGAAGGAAGGCCTCACAGAGGCCCCCCAAGGACAACTTCCTTCACCCCAATAATGGAGTGCAACTAAAGATAGTGCAGCGATTCCAAAGGTTTAGTGAAGATGTCTGCAACCCGCTCCTTTGTAGGAATGTACTCGAAGATGAGAGAACCATCCTGAATCAATTGTCTGATGAAGTGCATGTGGATCTCAATGTGCTTAGTCCGTTGATGCTCCACTAGGTTGTAGGAAATGTGAATGGCACTCTGATTGTCACACCAAAGAATAGTGGAACTATTAGGAGGAAACCCAAACTTTGTCATCAACTGTCGAAGCCATAGAATCTCCTAACTAGCTAACATTGTTGCTCGGTACTCAACCTCTGTAGATGATAATGCAATAGAAAAATTCTTCTTGCAAGACCATGTGATAGGACTAGAACCAAGGAAAAAAATAAATCTAGAAGTAGACTTTCGATCATTGACATCACCAGCCCAATCTGAGTCAGTGAAGCCAACAATGTGAGGGGATCCTGAAGTGTAGTGAATGCCATAATGAGTGGTGCCTCGAATATACTTCAAGATACATTTGGATGCTTTACAATGGATCTCATGTGTATCATGTGAGAACTAAGAGACAAGGCCAAGCACAAAGGAATGATCGGGATGCGAATGTGTTAGGTATAACAAACTACCAACAAATTACCTATATAAAATAGAATCTACTAGAGGATTAGTGCAAGTGGAAAAAAAGACAACACCTAACTGAAATGGTGTGGGGGAAGGCTTGCAATCAAGAATGCCAAATCGCTGGAGGATATCAAGAGGATACTTCTTCTAAAATATGGAAATCCCATCCGAAGACTGAATAACTTGTAGACTTAGAAAGAAGTGCAGAAGATTGAGATTATTCATCTCAAACTGCTCCATCAAAGCTCTCTGAACACTTTGAATCATGGAAGATGAGCTACCTATAATAATGAGATCATCAACATATATCACAAGAATCAAAAGATCACCCTCCTGATGCTAAATATACACTATGTGATCAAAATGACAACGTGTGAAGTGAGAGGAAAGAAAAAAAGAATCCATCTTCTCATACCAAGCCCGAGGGGCTTGTTTGAGACCATATAATGAACACTAAAGTATACAAACCAAGGAAGAGTCCTGCACAAAACCTTGAGGCTGCTCCATATAGATCTCCTCATGTAGGTCTCCATGCAAGAATTCACTCTTCACATCCATCTGAAACACTGTCCATCCTTGTGAAGATCTAAGTTAAAGTACAAAGCAAATAGAGTTCATCTTGGAAACAAGAGAAAAGGTCTCAGAGTAGTAAATACCCTCCACCTGGGAAAACCCCTTCACAACAAGACGTTCCTTATACTTATCAATTGAACCATCTGCAACATACTTGGTATGGTACACCCACTTGCACCAAGCCAACTTTCTTCCCTTAGGAAGAGGACAAAGATCCCAAGTATGATTCTTCATCAAAGAAGAATACTCCTCATCCATGGCCCTATCCCACTCAAGGTGACCTGTCACCTCTAAAATCTTTTGAGGATCATCTGAAATGGCATGACTCAAAATACTAGAACCAACGATCTGTGCACGAGTGCGACGAGAATCCAAAGGATCTCCTGCCAAAGAACTATCTGCCTCAACAGTAAAGCAGACCCATTTAGGTAAATGTTGAGTATCTAGTGGTGGTAGGGGTGGTGGATCATCATCTACATCATCCTCAAGAGATGAAGAGGGAGGAGTAGACAATGAGGGAGAAGCTGGTGATAGAGAATCCATAAGAGGAAAGCACTCATCAAACTGGACATCTCACCGAAAGAAGACCTCTGTAGAATCAGGATCAAACAACCTATACACCTTAACATCCTCATAGTAGCCAATAAATATGAGTGGTCGACTCATCCTCTCCATGGATTTTTACTGAGCATCAGGAATAAATGCCCAAGCCTCACTACCAAAAACTCGAAATATAGAAACATCAGGCTTGACATGGGTCCAAGTCTCCTCAAGAGTCATATTTTGCAATGCTTTATGAGGCATCCAATTCTGAATATAATTGGCACAATTGACTGGCTCATCCCAAAAAGAAGAACTCATAGCTCAAGACTATATCATACAATTGGCCATCTCCCGTAAGGTTTTGTTCTTTCTCTCAATAACACCATTCTACTGAGGGGTGTAAGGTACTGTAAACTAAGGCTACAAACCATGATCAATGCAAAAATCTATTAAATCCTGATTAACATATTCCCCCCCATTATCTGTGCATATCCTCTTGATAGAAAGTCCAAATTTCTTCTCCACAAATGTCTTAAAGATCCTTCATTAATCAAAAACATCAAACTTGTTCTTAAGAATGTACACCCATGTACGTCTGGAGAATTCATCAATAAAAGTGAGAAAAAAGAAGGAGTCATAAAATACATTAGGTCACTATGTACCAACTCCAAGGGTGGCTTAGCATGCGTGGCTCTACCCATAGGAAAAGAATCCTGGTGATGTTTTCCAAGTACCCAACCTCGACAAACACCATCAATGTAAGAAATCTGAGGGAGCCCAATCACTAGTTCTCGAGTACTCATCTACTATAGATATTTGTAATTGACATGGCCCAAACGCTCATGCCAAAGCCTGCTCATTGAGTTTGCATGTGCTATAAGAGAGGAACCTGAATTGTCTAAACTCTCAAAACCATCAAATCTATATAGGTGAGATGCAGAATCAACACTCCCAGTAGCCACAACCAAATCAGGATCATGAAGGTCTCGAATAACCACATCATGTGGTGAGAACTCAACTGTCTTACTAGAGCCAAAAAATATGATAAATGAAAAGAAGGTTTTTCAAAATGTCAGGAACAACAAGTGCATCCTGAAGACAACCACCATCCAATGAAACAGTACATGAAACCTTAACTAAAAGGTGTGCTGAGTCACCAACTGAAATATGTGTAGTTCCACTAGGGGCAAGTGTGGTGACAAAATCCTATGTGTGTGTCATATGGTGAGAAGCACCACAATTTAGAATCCAAGTGGATCTTGAAGGTAAGGCTCATGCAGAAAGAGCATGACCTTTCCTTGTGGGTGGAGAAGGAGCCTGAGGTGAGGCAATATGATGTTGTTGCATGGCTTCCTCTAAAACCTCTAATCATTTCCAACACCTAGAAACTGGATGTCCTTCCTTGCCACATAAACTACAAGGATCACCTGATTTCTTCTTAGTCTTGGAGGAAGAATCACTAGACTTAGAATATTTTCCATGTTTAAGATTGGATTGTTGTTTTGAATTAGACTTTGGAGGTGGCTTGGAGGAATTCTCACTGTCAGCTAAAATTATCCTCGACTTCTCTTTCTCTTTTACTTCCCCTTAGATGTATGAGCTACCAATGCTTGGTTCTCAGATCCTGAGAGAGCATCCAACTGTGATATCTTGGCCTACTCTCGTGTCAACCAATCACATAACACCTCAAAAGTAGGCATGGTAAAGTGTGCACCCAAGGCATCCATTGTAGAATAGAATGTAGAGGAAAAAATCTGAAATGAGCCGTGAAGCTTAGGGAGAATCAAGTAAATGCACTCTTCATCTATTTTTTTTTACCACAACCTTGTAACAATAAACTCAGTGATTTGAATTTCATCAAAAAATCCTCAATGGTAGGATATGAATCAGGTACTAAGGAAGTCAATTCAGCCTCAATCTGAAGTACTCAAAACTGATTAATGGTACCAAATAGAGTATGAAACTTCAACCAAATAGCTCGAGGAGTTGTACAACCCTCTAGATGGAATAAAAGACTATTTGAAACATGTAAGGATAGAAAATCCATGGCCTCATCCATTCTGTTCCTATGCTGAAAAAACTCAAATGGTCATGTCAGTTGAGGTTGAACTTCATTGAAACATGACCATAACCCTTTTGACATAATAAGTCTAGTCATTTGTGCCTTCCAGGTGTGATAATTGTGTGGGGAAAGACGCTCAATAGAAGAAGAGTCCGCCATAATGAATGAGTTTTTAAATTTGTTTTATGAAAGAGGTTTCTGGTTTTCTAATGTAAATTACAAAAAGCAAGAAAAAAACACCCCCCACAAAACAAAAACCCAAACCCCAATACAATTTTAAAGCCAGAAAAGCAGGAAAAAGAAAGAAACACTTCAAACTGTATGTTGTGTACTTGATATATTTTCTAATTAAATAAATTACAGATTGAGAAAGAGAAAAAAACCACCTTTCCAATGCCTATTCATTTTCGAAAAATGGAGTCTAGACGCAAAAGTTACGCCCCCCTAGAGTGCAAAAATCATGTTCTAAATTTGGCTAGAAAAAAGGCATCAAAATGAAAAAACCAAAAAATAAGACCTGCACCACTGGATCTAGCTTCAAATCAGCTTTCCAACACCTATTCATTTTCAAAAATTGGAGATCATACGCCCATTTTATACCCAATTTCGTGAAACACCTTCAAAAAGGTCAATAAGCCCTTCAAGAGGGCCCTCGGCTAAAAAAAAAAAGCCCCTGGTCCTGTGAGCAACCAGGGGGTTGAAGATGGGTAGCGTGCAAGTGGAAGTTTTGTGGCCACTGGGCGGCAGGCAACGCATAGGTGGAGCATCAGTGGTGTGTCTAGTCGGGGGTGGGTTGGTGGTGAGTTGGTTGCGAGTGCTGGTGGCCGTCGCCAAGCTGGTGGCCGCTTGGCTGAGTGGTGGTGGTGCAACCTTTTACACTGTGAGCACTTGTTTTATGCGCTTTTTAATTTTATTATTTTTCACCTCGGGAGGCGTGCTGGGAAGGTCGTACGCCCTTCTTTGGCAAATTTTTTTGCCTCAAAAACCAACTTGGTCCAAAATGGACAAATGAACAGTCATTTTTGGGGTTTTGAGCTACTGTGGACTCAATGGCAAGATCCATTTGGAATCAAAAGGTTCTAATCAAATAGGTATGCATTGGATCAAAAAAGACAAACCCCAAACCCTTGAAGCTCTGTGAATCCCTCAAAAGACGAACGAGAAGCAGCAAGTCAGAACTCTGATACCATGTAGAAATTGAGAAATCCAATTTCACAGAACCCAAGAATCACCGACATGCAAATAACCTGTCATGAGAAAGAGATATAGAGAAAAAAACAAAGGTGCTCTACAAGCTTCAAGATGAAATGCATTAACTGAATGAATAATTACAAAAGATCAATCCTTAAGAAAGGAGATCAAAACCTAAAAAAGAAACCCTAGTGTGCACGCTTAATAATTAATAAATAATTAATTATTAATGTGCCTAAGTTTAGCTTAAGTAAATTTAAAGTGATAAGTGACTTAATTAATTAACCAATATGATTAAATTAATTAAGTGAAATAACTTATTACTCTAACAAAGATATACAAGAATCCTATGCCTGATCATAACAAAGCTTACAATAATGGTAAAGATAAGGATTACACCAATGTAGTTGCGTCCTATGATAGTGTTATCACTATTTTCACCATCAAAGGAGCTAGTACGGAATGTGGAGTCACCATGAGATGTGGCAAAATAACCATTCAAGGAGCTATCCCAGCTCAATCTAGGACACATCCCACTTTGCCCGCATCTAATCCTAGCAAGTACAATCTTGTAAATAGGCTTAAACAAATCCCCGCTCAAATATCAATTTTGGAACTCCTGAAATTATCTCCTGCACACAGGGAAACACTAGAAAAATCCTTGTCCGAGTCATTTCTTGCCAGGAACATTAATACTGATCAGTTTCAAGCTATGATAGGGCATATCGTCAACCATCTTCTTACCTTCTTTGAACAAGATTTACTATCACATCCATCTCATAACCATGCTTTACACCTTGAGGTTGTCATTGATAAAAACAAGGTCAAAAGAGTCTTGGTAGATGGAGGTGTTGGTCTAAACATTTGTACCCTGCAATTGATCAAGCATCTAGGCTATTTAAAAGATACTATTGAGAAGACAAAGAGTACCACCATCAAAGAATATGATGACCAAGAATGACTATCACAAGGAATCATAGCACTTGCTATCCAAGTGGGACCTCTTATTGCAAATATTACATGTCAAGTACTTGATCTTGATCTTCCTTATAACATTCTACTTGGTCGACCTTGGATCCATGCTTTGAAAGCCATAGCCTCAACCTATCATCAATGTGTGATGTTTCCTTTCGAGGGAACAAAAATCACTATCCATGGAGATCCTGAGCCTTTCTACTATTGTAAGAGCCTTGAAGCCAAGTTTTATTGTTGAGAAAATATATCTCAACTTCCAGCTTGAAGCCCCTATTTTCATGACTTGGAAAAAATCAGGTGTTTCTGTAGTTTACCGCCGTACCACTCCTAGCCTCTTCTTAGCCTCAACCGCTTTATCGCGATGGCCATCTCTTAACCTGGTGGTATCGTGGTGGAAGGGTTGCAGTCACTGCTTTATTGCTCACAGTCTCATCCTTAACCATGGTGACTGCGGTTGCCTTTGCTCATCCTGTTTGGTTGGTCACCGCCATACCGCGGTGATTAAGGTGAGACTGCCAATGGTCTAGCTAATGGTCACTGCTCTACCACGGGGTGGTTTGTCGACCCCCACAGTAGCGCAGTTTGACCACCAATGGTCACTCAGACCGGTTACCTCGTTGCTGCGGCTAGTGTCAACTCAAACGGTGGTAGTGCAGAACAGTTTGTGGTCGAACTTGGTGAAGTCTTTGGGTGAGCTCGGTCGAGCTCACCGCATTACCGTGGGCTGACTCGGCTGGTGCTCCGATAGCATGGGTAGGTGATGGACGGGCTCAGTTGGCCAAACCGCCATACCTCAGATGGGTCGGTTCGACTCAGCAGTAGCATGGGGAAGCTTGAGGGAGCTCGGCAGTGCTCACTGATTTACCGCGGGTGGGTCATCTCAACTCGGTGGTAGAGTGGTAGTTTTCTAGATGGGCCAAATGGGCTCAGACCGGTGTTTGACCGAGTTGGACTCGGTGGCAGGAGTGATAGGTGAATGCAAAATGGACACGTGGTAGTTTGACTGCTTTCTGGTTGGCCAAAGGCTTTTGTGGCAACAACAGTAATTGCAGGCTGACTTAGGTTGGCAGACAGAACCTGATTTGGGTGATGGCATTAATGCCTAAGTGGCTTGATGCAGAAAGATCGACATGGGCAGATTGATTGCATGATTGGATCAAGAGATTCATGTACGTGGTGATCAGCGGTTGATTGAGAAGAATTGAATGCAACGTATGACTTATCAAGTCGAGTACAATATTGCATAAAAGATATAATTTGAATAGTATGTTTTGAGAAAACATTGTAACAGTGAGATAGTTCTGGAAGTGCTATGTGAGCTGATCAGAGAAGACTGTATATTGTATGTAACTATTTTTGTTACTGTAATACAATTGTCTTGACTTTGTGTGGTAGGTTTTTTACCTGAAAATATTTTCCCATGTATATCTTCTGTCAACTGAGAATGCTTATTTTTGATTGTTTTTTCGATGCTTATTGTATTTATCTCAAATAGGTTTGAAAGCTATTAGAAACTAGTTTATGCTCTTCTCCTCTGTTGTATTAGTGTTAAGGGAATGTATTCTGCACTATTGGGTCATTTGATCCTGTCACTTTTTCCCTTCAAGTGGTATCAGAGCCTGGCCCATTGTGTTACCCTTGAGAGAAAGCTTAGTTTTTTGTGCTAATACTGCTTCAGTGGGAGTATTGCATTGTTAAAACTTGTTTCAGTTTGAGATGGCGAGTACATGAGGTAGATTAGACATTGATAAATTTAATGGCAGCAACTTTGAGTTGTGGAAACTCAAAATGGAAGACTTGCTGGTGGATAGAGACCTATGGATTGCAGTGTCTGGAACTAAGCCACAAAGTATGAATCAAGAGGCTTGGGATCTTGCTGATAGAAAGGCAAGAGGTTTGATAAGACTGAGTTTGGCCGATTTTGTTCTCCTGAACGCTCATGAGGAGCAGTTTGTAGCTTCATTGTGGAAGAAGCTTGGTGATATTTATAAGGGAAAGTCTCTGGTAAATAAGTTATTCCTAAGGAATAAGTTGTACTCCTTGAAAATGGATGAAGGTGCATCTGTTGCAGACCATCTGAACTCATTTAACATGAGTGTTACTCAGATGGTGTCTATAGGTGTAAAGATAGAGGAGGAAGATCGTTGTGTGCTCCTATTGTGTTCATTATCTGACAGTTGGGATCATCTGGTGATGGCTATTGGAAGCACAACCACTGTATTTAAGATGGATGACGTGGTTGCTTCACTCTTGTTTGAAGAAATGTGAAGAAAGTCTTCTAAGATGGCCAAAGAGGCTCTTATTGTTCGAGGTAGACCAAAGGAGAAAGGCAAGAAGAAAGACAAGAAGTCAAAATCCAAATCTGTAGGAAGATCGAAGTCTCCTAGTAAAAAGTTCAAGGTGAGATGCTGAAACTGTGGGCAACTTGTTCATATCAGGAAGGACTGCAAGGAGAAGAAGAAGAAGAATGCTTCTGATAATGAATCTTCTCAAAGTGATGCAGACGCCTTCATTGCAATAGCCTTGACAACTCAGGCATTAGATGATGTCTGGTTGGTTGACTCAGGTGCATCCTTTCACATAACGTCCAATAGAGAATGATTCTCTAAATACGAGAAGTATGACGGTCGAAAGGTGTACTTGGCAAGTGATTCAATGCTGGAGATAGTTCGTAGAGGAAGAGTCAGAATTCAGTTTCCTGATGGAAGAGTCAAAGGTATTGGTGGCGTACTTCACATACCAGGTCTGGCTCAAAATATTCTTTTTATCAGTAAGTTAAATGATGTTGGTGTAGATGTTTCTTTTTCAAGTAAGGGATGTAAAATGGCTAGAGGTGCAATGGTGTTGGCTAAGGGTGTTCGTATTGGCACTCTATACAAGCTGGATGCACGTCCTGTTCTTTGTAACAGTGCCTCTATAAAGTCATGCAATGCCACACCTGTAGAGAAAGATGAAGACACTTCTCTGGCTACAAATGCTTTGGAGGTAAAAATCCCAGCTGAGAAGACATTGTATCTATGGAAAACAGCACCGTGTTTCATTTTATTCTAGTCCTCATAAATCTTCTAGTATACTGGATTATGTTCATTTAGATGTGTTTGGTCCAGTTAATGTTCCTTCGTTATTGAAGTCTAGATACTATGTTTCTTTTATTGATGACTGTTCGAGAAGGGAATTTTTTATACTTTCTTAAAAGTAAATCAGAAGTGTTTAGTCAGTTTAAAGAATTTAAATCTTTGGTGGAGAATTAGAATGGAAGGAAAATTAAATGTTTGAGGAGAGACAATGGCAGTGAATTTTGTTCTGCAGATTTTGAAAGGTATTGCACTGATCATGAAATTAAAAGGCACAAGAACACGCCTTACACACCACAACAGAATGGATTTGTTGAAAGGATGAACAAGACACTGATGGAAAAGGCAAGGAGTATGCTGAGTGGTGGTGGTCTGGAGCAGAAGTTCTGGGTTGAGGCTATGGCTACAACATGTTATCTAATAAAAAAATCTCCTTGCTCTGCTCTTGTTGATAAAACACCTTTGGAAGCATGGTCTGGTAAGAAGCCCTCTCTGAGGCATGTCCATGTGTTTGGCTATGAGGCGTATGTTTATGTGTCAAATGAAAAGAGATCTAAATTGGATAATAAGACTGTCAAATGTATTCTCATCGGCTATGGAGTTGGTGTGAAGGGATACAAGCTTTGAAACCTTGTTACTGAGAAGGTTTTGTACAGCAGAAGTGTGATATTTTGTGAGCTAAAACCTTTAGTAAGTGATCAACAATATGAGATAAATCAGAGTGACAAGTAGAAGGATGCAGTTGAAATTCCTCAAACTCTAGAAAGGGAAGAGCTGCATGGTGTACCTAAGACTGAGGAGAGCTCAAGCAGCTCCAGAAGTTCTGATGATGAAGAACAACCTCAACCTATAAGAAGATCTACACGAGAAAAAAGGCAACCTGAAAGGTATGGTTTTTCACTATTAAATTTGAACTATGCCTATGCTTTATTAGCCAACACTGATGAGCCTAGAACTGTGAAAGAAGCAACCAGCATGGCTGATTTGAATTCTTGGCTGCGAGCCATGAATGAGGAGATGGATTATTTGAAAAAGAATGAAACCTGGAATTTGGTACCACTGCCTAAAGGGCGAAAGACTGTTGGCTGTAAGTGGATATTCAAAAAGAAAATAGGCCTTGATGGCAGTGTTGAGAAGTATAAGGCAAGGTTGGTTGTAAAGGGATTTTCTCAAATTGAGGGAATTGATTATGGAGAAATTTTCTCTCCTATAGCAAAGCTGACATCCATCAGATTTTTATTGTTATTGGAAGCTATGTATGATTTTGAAATTGAACAGATGGATGTGAAGACATCATTTCTCCATGGTGATATGGAAGAAGATATCTACATGTCCCAGCCTAAGCATTTTGTTGAAAGAGGTAAACAAAATCTGGTTTGTAAGTTAAATAAATCTGTCTATGGTTTAAAACAATCTCCTAGAATGTGGTACCATAAATTTGACACATTGTTGTTGTCAATTGGATTTGTGAGATCAAAATATGATCATTGCATTTATTATAAATCTGAGAATGATCGTCTGCTTGTTATTACATTGCACGTGGATGATATGTTATTCATAGGAAATAGCAAGACTATGATTTCTGATCTTAAATCTCAGTTGTCTGCAAAGTTCAAAATGAAAGATCTTGGTGTAGCAAGGTACATTCTTGGAATGAAGATAATAGGGACAAAACAAGCAAAAAGCTTTGGGTCAGTCAGAGTAAGTATGTGAAAACAGTTCTGGAGAGGTTTAGCATGGATGATTGCAAGCAACTTGTTGTTCCAATCATGCAGGGAACAAACCTATCCATTGAAGACTATCCAAAGTCTGCTACTGACATGGAGGACATGACTAGTGTGCCTTATACAAGTGTTGTTGGCAGTTTGATGTATGCTATGGTCTACACAAGACTAGACATTGCCCAAGCAGTGGGAGTTCTAAGCCAATTTATGGAAAATATGGGAAGATCACATTGGGATGTTGTGAAGAGAGTATTTAGGTATTTGAAGGGGAATTTAGACTACACCCTGTGTTATTACCATGTCAGTTTGGTTGCATCACAAAGGACTCTTAGTATTCATGGGTATGTTGATTCTAATTGGGCAGGGGACATTGACAGCAGGTGATCCACCAATGGATACACTTTCATGCTTAATGGTGGAGCAATCAGTTGGATGAGCAAGTGACAGGTTGTAGTTGCTTTATCCATAAAAGAGGTAGAGTACATGGCTGCAACTCATGCATGTAAGGAGGTTGTTTGGCTAAGGCATTTTTGTTCAAATATTGGATTTAATGCTGGGCAGATCACTATTTTTTGTGATAGTCAGAGTGCCATTTCTTTAGCAAAGAATCTGACCTTTCTTGCCAGGACCAAGTACGTTGATGTGTAATATCACTTCATGAGGGATATGGTTGAAGATGGAAAGGTAAGTCTGGAAAAGGTGGACACTTTGAAGAATGTTGCAGATGCTTTAACAAAGCCGGTTAGCAGAGACAAGTTTATATGGTGCATAGAATCGATGGGCCTTGGGGCCTATGATAGACAATAATTTTCTCAAGTCATGGGGAAGCTGGAAGTGTTCGCCAAGTGGGAGCTTGTTAAGAAAATATGTCTCAACTTCCAGCTTGAAGCCCCTGTTTTCATGACTTGGCGAAAATAAGGTGTTTCTGCAGTTTACCGTCGTATCGCACCTAGCCTCTTCTTAGCCTCAACCGCTTTACCGCAGCGGTCATCTCTTACCCTAGAAGTACTGTAGTGGAAGGGTCGTAGTCACCTATTTATTGCTCATAGTCTCATCCCTAACCGTGGTGACTGTGGTTGCCTTCGCTCGACCTATGTGGTTGGTCACTGCCATACTGCGGGCGGTTATGTCCTTGACCGCGGTGAGACTGCCAGCAGTCTGGCTAATGGTCACTGGTCTACCGTGGGGTGGTCTATCGACCCCCACGGTAGCGTGGTTTGACCGCTAGTGGTCACTCAAACTGGTTACCTCGTTGCCGCAGCTAGTGTGAACCCACACAGCGGTAGCACGAGACAATTTGTGGACGAACTCGGTGAAGTCTTTGGGTGAGGTCAAGCTCATGACATTACCGCGGGTTGACTCAGCTGGTGCTCCGATAGCATAGGCAGGTCATGGATGGGCTTGGTTGGCCAAACTACCATACCGCAGTCGACTCGGCGGTAGTGCGAGGAAGCTTGAGGGAGCTTGGTAGTGCTCACCGCTTTACTTCAGGTGGGTTGTCTCATCTCAGCGATAGAGCAGTAGTGTCTTGGATGGGCCGAATGGGCTCAGACCGGTGTTTGACTAGGTTGGACTTGGTGGCAGGAGTGATAGGCCAATGGAAGATAGACATGTGATAGTTTGACTGCTTTCCGGTTGGCCAAAGGATTGTGGCAACAACAGTAATTGCAGGCTGACTTAGGTTGGCAGACAGAACCTGATTTGGGTGATGGCATTAATGCTTGAGTGGCTCGATGCTGAAAGATCGACATGGGAAGATCGATTGCATGATTGGATCAAGAGATTTTTGTACCTGGTGATCGGCAGTTGATTGAGAAGAATTGAATGCAACGTATGACTTATCAAGTCAAGTACAATATTCAATAAAAGATATAATTCGAACAATATGTTTTGAGAAAACATTGTAATAGTGAGATAGTTCTGGAAGTGCTGATGTGAGCTAATCAGAGAAGACTATATATTGTATGTAACTATTTTTTTTACTGTAATACAATTGTCTTGACTTTTTGTGGTGGGTTTTTTAACTGAAAAGGTTTTCCCATGTATATCTTGTGTCAACTATGAATGCTTATTTCTGATTGTCTTTTCTATGCTTATTGTATTTATCTCAAATAGTTTTGAAAGCTATTAGAAATTGGTTTATGCTCTTCTCCTCTGTTGTATTAGTGTTAAGGGAATGTATTCCACACTATTGGGTCATTAGATCCAGTCAGTTTTTCTCTTCATTTATAAGATCCCACAAATACCCAAAAATGATGAAGGACCTACACCATCAAGCTCGTTTGTTGACCCATCATCTCTAGCCTCTACCTCGACATCACAAGAACCTGTTACCAAAAACATACCTGATGTCAAAGTAGTAATCCAAGATGATGGTTGTGGAAGCTACAAAATATTGAAATACACCTTTGTCTTAGGAGAGTTACTAATTTCGCCTCAAACACATGGGAAACCAACATCTAGCACCAAAGAACAAAAATTTATCAAAATGGCAGCTACTACCTTCACCAAATGGGGAGATTTGAATCAAGAAGACGTCCATGAGAAAGATATCTCTAAAATCCTCTATCAAGATGAACGACCTATTCATGTTCTTCCCATGGATAATGACAGTAAAGGTCTATAGCTAATGCATAGCATGGGGTATAACACAAATGAGAAGCTAGGATAAAATGACAATGGCTTGGTAGAACCTATCGTTCATGAGAAACGACTAAAGAATCTTGGTTCAGGTTTTACTACTAGCAAGGTTACCCTTATGGGCATACGTACTTCCATTAAATTGGCTGAGGCTTCCTCTTGGTTACCTACATCACATGGTACAACCTTAAATGACTTATCCCTTGATATGGGTGACCTATTTGAGAACAAAACTCTCTTCATGATATCCATAACATTCTTTGTCTCAAACAACCAACCAACCAAAATACGCTTGGTATACCTGCAACTCATTGAAATGGACCAACAAGGACCACCAGTTCTAGATTTATTTGAAAATGATGAAGCAATCTCATAATTCATGGGACTCTGAGACAACTTTTCATGGGAAGACCACAAAGAAGGATTTGACATAGAGCTTGATACAAGGTCATACTATGGGGAGATGATTGAATCTTTTAGTCACAAAATAAATGAAATGCAATTAACTTGTAGATCCTTGAGTGAAACCCACCTCATGGCACTCTCTGGTCCTAAAATAGTAAAAACAAAGGACACATTCAATGGTGAAAACCTCCCCGAGGTGCCCAAGGATGAGGGATTCAATCTCCCCCTTAGTGCAATGCATCTAGAAAAATTAGCGGTACTAGCAGAAAAGGCTACACTAGTCAATGTGAGAACATAAGAAGAACCTAAGATCACCTTCTATGCTATATCCTTGTTAGACGAAGAACAAAAGAACCTTATAACATTCCTTAAGGAGTGAAGAGATAAATTTGCATGGTCATACATAGATATTCCATGCCTTGACCTAGAAGTGGTCGTACATCACCTAGCAGTTTATCCTGAAGCCAAACCAGTCAAGCAAAAATTAAGGAAGATGCACCCTCAGATAACACTCTTGGTAAAACTGGAACTACAAAAGCTTCTTGACGTGGGATTCATCCGATCGATAGATTATCCTGAGTGGATTTCAAACCTGGTAGTAGTCTCAAAACCCACTGGGGGCATTAGAATATGCACTGATTTCAGGGATCTAAACAAGGCATGTCCAAAGGATGATATCCCTCTTCCCAACATTGATCTCATTATGGATTTAATAGTTGGGCATGAAATGTTGTTGCTCATGAATAACTTTTCAGGCTACAATCAAATCATAATCACCAAAGAGGATCAACATAAAACTTTATTTACTTGTCCATGGGGAACCTACTATTGGAATGTAATGCCATTTGGGTTGAAGAATGCAGGAGCTACCTATCAAAGAGAAATGACCCTCATCTTTGACGACATCATCCAAAAAATAGTTGAAGATTATGTGGATGATATTTTGGCAAAATGAAAGAAGATAAGTGAGCACATACAATTCTTAGGACCTATCTTTGATGGACTTGAAGAATACAAAGCATGACTGAATACAAAAAAATATGTGTTCAAGGTCACATCAGGGAACTTCTTGGTTTCATCATTTCACAAAGAGGGATAGAAATTGATCCAACAAAGGTAAAATATATCTTAGACATGGAACCACCACAAACATTGAAATAGATGAGAGGATTATAGGGAAGGCTACAGTCCATCAGAAGGGTCATAGCTCAGTTATTAGATAAGACTCACCCCTTTTCACATCTTCTCAATAAAGGGATAATTTACAAATGGGATGACAAATGTGATAAATCTTTCTAGCAGATCAAGGATTATCTACTAACACCTCTAGTGCTCATGCCACCGATACCAAACAAGCCACTAATCCTATACATCTCAGCAACACAAGCCGCATTAGGAGCTCTTTTAGCACAACATGATGAAAACAGAAAAGAAAGAGCCATATACTAAATCAGTTGAACCTTGGTAGGCTATGAGATGAGCTATTCACCCATTGAAAAATCATGGTTAGTGGTAGTTTTTGTTTCAAAAATGTTTAGGCATTACATGTTGTCACACCAAATCAAGCTCATCATAAATATTGATCCATTAAAATATCTATTATCCAAAGCAACCCTCATGGGATGAATGGCTAAATGGGTAATGATCTTGACAGAGTTTGACAAAGTTTGACATAGAGTATGTGGAGCACAAGGCAATCAAAGGACATGTGATCATAGAATAGCTAGTAGAAGCACCTATTTATGATGAGAACCCTTTAATATCTGATGTCCCTAATGAATCAATGTTCCTTATTAATCTAACAACTCAGTGGAAGATGTACTTTAATGGATCATTCGCCCAACATGGATTAGGAGCTGACATTATTTTCATCACCCCCCAAGGTGATTGCATCCAAAAGTCTTACAAGCTATCATTCCCATGTACCAATAAGATTGCCGAGTATGAAGCCTTGGTCACGGGTCTTAGGATAGCAGTTCAGTGGCTTATAGAAGAGATAAAAGTTTATGGAGACTCATAGATGGTTATCAACCAAGTCAATGACGACTATCAAACCAAAGATGACAAGCTCACTCCTTACAAGAAGATGGTGGAGAATCTCAAAGATCTTTTTATAGACATAAATTTTGAGAAGATTCCTCGCATGAATAATAGAGAAGCATGAGCTCTGCTAGGGTTTTATGCTTTTTGCGGTCACCCTGGGCCCCTCTTGCATCATACTGCACCTTTTGCATAGGATTTTTCTTCCCTTATTGAGTACGACCACATTTATTGCGGTTTTAGGGGTTTATTATGCCTTCAACCAACATTAACCCAAAAATTCATGATGGTGTTAATAGTTCGTTGGCGCAACTCAATGGCTCCTCCTCCAAACAAACGTCCTCAAAAATTTGTTTCGAAAGTCTTTCACGAGGTAAGCATCCTAATGCCCCTGCTGATATCGTTTTTCCTTTACCTGATTTTGAATCTTCTTGTCAATGGCTCGAAAAACACACCCTTGTGGGTTATTTTGTTGGGAGCACTCCCCCTCAAAAGTGTTCTGAAAGAATCGGTCAACAAGGCTTGGGCCCCTCATGGGGTCCGCCTTGATATGGTCTAGAACCTGGCCAAAGGCTTTTTTCTGTTCCACTTTGCAGAAGTTAATCATGTCCAAGCCATTCTAGGGCATGGGCCTTGGTATGTTAGGTCTTCCTTGTTGGTATTCCAAGCATGGACCTGGGATTTTGCTATGTCAGATGATGCTAAAATGTGGGTTCCAGTCTGGATTGAGTTTCCCAGTCTGCCTTTACCTTGTGTGCCCTTCCTACACCACAATGCTTCTTCGCTGGGGAGGGTTTTTTGTATTGAACTTGAAAAGTTCTTCCAAGCCCATCCATAGAAGCGGGTTTGTGTGGAAGTTGATCTGTCCAAGGACTTGAAAGAGTTTGTAGACATTCAAATTGGTGATATTAGGCATACCTAGAAAGTCACTTATTTCAATCTACCTAACATGTGCTATCGGTGCTAGTCAGCTGACCATCAGATCAAGGACTGCCCCTTGACAGTTTTGTGTACATCACCATCATGAGATGTTGAAAAGCCTCGCTAGATGAAGCCTTCTGCTAAGGTAGAGTCAAAATGGACAACGGTTACAAACTGGAAAAATAGGCCAACTAGTTTTGCGTCGGCTCCCAAGGCCCCTAAACCATCTAAAAATGTTTCAAACCCTTCTAAAAAGGGGACATTTGCTCCTTCCAGAGCTGTTACTACGTCAATACAACCTAGGTCAAAGGTAATGCCTCAGCCTACGGCTATTTTGTGTGCCCAGTCGATTATTCCTCCCACAATGGGGGTTCACCGACGGTCCCGCAGCTTGTCTCCACCACCGGAAGAAGGAGAATATGTGCCAGAAAAATGGAGGCATTCACCGCCTATTCAAATTGGTTCAGTCCCATAGGATTTTTTGAAGAATAGTTTCTCTTCCGTGATTGAGGAGGAACTAGGTTCCGCAAACATGGAGGAATTTCATCCATGAATTTTCTTTCATGGAATGTTCGAGGTCTAACTGACCTCTCCAAAAAGTATTCTATTAGGGATACTTTACATAAATACTCAGGAATTGAAGTGTTTTGTCTCCAGGAAATTAAAATTTTAGGATTTTTACTTGCTTCGGCTGGTCGCGCTATTTGGCCAGCCAACACTATGTTTTGTACTTCACATGAGGTCGGGCGTGGTGGAGCAGCTACTCTTTTGTCCTCCTGGTTGCATTCTTGTGTTGTGGATCATGGGACCGATCCTTTCCAGCGAGTCGTTTGGGTTCTTCTTAACATTGAGAACCATTCCTTCGGGGTTATCAATGTCTACACCTCCAATGATGCTGTGGAGTGCTCTTTGCTTTGGCGTTGGCTTGCTGATTCTTTGGCAGTCGCCAGCTGGCTGCTCTACGGGGATTTCAATATGGTTGAGATGGCGTATGACAAGGATGGAACCTTACCCTTCCGTTGGGCTGTTGGTGAAAGGGAGCCATGGTTTTACATACGTAATAAATTGGGTCTTTTTGATCCCAACATTGGTTGCCGCTATTCTCATTCCCTCTGGCACACTTGGTGTAACTACAGGGTCAGTTCTGATAGAGTCTTTAAATGTCTTGATCGTGCCCTGATCTCGGCTCAATATTTGTTCTCTTTTGCTAGCTTTGCCTTGCCAATGAAGCCGTTAGTGGATGTGACTCTGTTTGATCACTTCCCAATTCATTTTCACATTGAATGGACTTCTTGCCAACCTTGCACGTGTAAGACTCAAATCTTTCTAAACATGTCTCTTCTCTACCACAAGCCCACTCTAGCCCACATTCGTTGAGTGTGGAATTTGGAGTGAAGACCAACTGGCCAAAGAGGTTGGATTACCTAGTGGAATGATTCTATCATTTGTACTACTATGTTATTGTGCATTTATGGGCACCAGCTAGCTATTTTTCATCGGTGACCTTATGAGGCTAACACTGCTGACTTGCGTACATCCATGGAGGCTCCGATAGCCAATCCCTTTTCCCCATCACATCAAGTAAGGGTGGCGTAATTAAGACACAAGAAGCAAGTAGCTGATAATTATGTTGCTAAAGGAGCACAAATCAAAGCTCAACTGCATCAGCATAAGATTGATGATTGTGCCTCTAAAGAATTTTTTTTGGCACTTTGTGCTAGGCACTCATCCCCAAGCATCAAAAAAATTAAGGATGGCACTTGGGTGCTCTCAAAGCTTCCCAAAATTCTCTAGGCTTGTGTGCGCCATTATGAATAGGTGTTCACTGCACAAGATTCCACACTTGTGCGACAGCAAGCTCTTCAGGACTGCCTTGCTATTGTGCCACATAGGCTTTCTTCAACCCAAATCAATTTTTTTGATCAATTGTTAACAATTGATGATCTCAAGGAAGCTGTTTTTCTATGGCCAATGACAAGGCTCCCAGGATTGATGGCTTCCCTTGCGAATTTTACAAAGCTCTTTGGGATTGCGTTGGGAGTGATTTACATAATGTCCAATTTAATTAATAAGGGCAATATAAAATTCATACCTAAGCCTGGGGATCCAAAGGATATTTGCAACTGGAGGCCTATCACGCTCCTCAATGTTTCCTACAATATCATTGCCTTGGCTTTGAAAATACGCCATCTTTTGCCTCAAGTTGTGTGCCATGAGCATACTAGTTTCATCAAATCCAGGTTTATTCTGGATAATATCATTGTTGTTTAGGAAGGCATGGAGTGGGCCCGACGCTCCAACTAGAAAGTTGTGTTCATTAAAATTGATTTTGCTAAAGCCTATGATCACATCGAATGGCCTTTCATTCTTGTGATGTTGCAAGCCTTGGGGTTTGGGCCCAACTTCATTCGGTCTATTCGAATGTTGTTTGCTGATGCTTTGGCCTACATTACCATTAATGGCCGCCGGTCTTTTGCCTTTGGTCTTTTCTGCTCCATTCGTCAAGGGAGTCTTCTCGCCCCTTCTTTGTATGTTCTAGTTGCTGAAGGCTTTGGTTACCTGTTAGCCCATGTTGTTTCTCAACAGCGTGTCAAAGGGATTCTTCTCCCAAATTCGCAGGAGCAGCTTGTCAATGGCCACTTTGCGGATGGCTCCTTTCTCACTCTCTTGGAAGAAGAGGAATCTATCACTGTTGCCCTTGATTGTCTTAACACTTCCTGCCTTGCCTATGGCTTAGCCATCCAATGGCACAAGACTTTATGCAACAGACAATCTGTGTTACCCACCCCTGTGTGGTTTCAAACTTATAATTGGAAGTGGATCAGGTAGGGAGAGATTTTTCACTTTCTGGGCATTCCCTTTGCCTTCTAGGCTTCCCCTAGGGAAGTTTGGCAGGCCATGCTCTCTAGAGTTGAGCAGAATCCTGCTTACTAGATTACCAAGCCTCTTTCTTTGACCAGTAAGTTCCAGGTGTGTTCTAAAATTTGGGCAGCCATGCATGTTTATTATTTTTCCTGTTGGGATCCCTCCAAAGTCGCTTACAGTAGGCTTGAAAATTTGATGCGAGATTTCTTATGGGCTTCTTCTGAAACCCACAAGGGTTTCCATCATGTTGCTTGGGAGTTTTGTTGCCTCCCTGGGAATTCTGGAGGTCTTGGGCTACTCTCCACTCAATGACAAGGGACTGCTCTTTGTGTCAAATGGATTATCTAGGCCCTTACCAGAGAGGAATCCTGGAAGATTCTCCTCAGGCATTGCATCCAGTCTAGATTTCCTACTCACAGACCTGCCTAGAAAGGGATAGGCTTTCAAACCCTCCTGGTTATGAGAGAGTCTGTTCAAATTGTTGGAACTTTTATGGCTAAAAGCATTTGGCGGGCCCGGGAGGCTATCAAGCCTTGGCTCCGATGGGTTGGAACTAGTTTTCATGATAGGCTTTTGCTCAATCAACAGAACCTCTGGTGGTCTCCCCTTCTTGCTCAAAATGGCCAACCTCTGGCCAAGTCGCCTTGGCTCAAAGCCCTCGAGTTTCAAAAAAAGGGCATTCAAACCCTATAAAAACTTTTTCACCAGCCCACAATGTGTATTATGCAATGGGATGGTTTTAAAGCCCATGAAAGCCTTCAAAACCAGAACCGTGCCACCTTTGACGGGCTGGTGAATGCCATTCCGAATGAAATGCTCCATAAAGTGGGCATTCATGGCCATAAACCTTGGTGGAAAGATTGGAAATGGTTCCTAGACATTCCTTTTAGGAGCTATAAACCATGGCTTGGCTATAGGTGGCTTTCACCCCATTTCCCTATGATCAACAGTTTAAACCAGAGGTGGCTGCTTTATTCCTCCGCTCATGTCTGGTGGAGACGATTTGATGCCATTTGGTCTACAAGTGTTAATCCTAAGCTGGCCCACTTTGCTTGGTGTATTCTTTTCCAAGGATTGCCAGTGGGATCTCAGCTTATTCACTTGGGGGTCCAGGACCCTCGTTGCCCTTTTTGTGGGTAGCCAAAAAGCTTCAAGTATCTTTTCTGGTTTTTTCCTAGAGCTCAGAAACTCTGGAATTGGATACATGATTTTTTTTGGCCTTTCCAACCGGAACCCTTTTCTTGGCATATGGTTTTTCTTGGGGATCCACTAGGGATTCCTATTAAATTCACTTAGATTTGGCACACTTTCAGGGTGGAAATCCTCTTCAACATCTGGAAAGATAGAAACTCTTGCATCTTTGCTCATTCTCAATTAGATGTTAATATTTCTCTCTATGCTAAAGTAGTTATTTTTTCTAATGTTCTTTTACATATTCAAGTGCAAGCTGATAAAGTTGCAATGGAAGTGGATCACCTTCAAGTCCTCCTGGACCATTGGGGAAATTCCCCATGTGTTTTGGCTCGAGTCCCTGATTCGCCCTCTTCCTCCCCTGGTCGGTCACCCTCTCAGGGCCGACAGCGGAGTGGCTCCACTCAGCCCCCTGCTCAGTGGTACTCTTGCCCTCCTTGGTGTGCCATCTCTCCTCCTCCATGGGTTACTCAAGGATGGCCTTTCAGTGGTGCGACTGCGAGCGGCAGTGGCAGTTCTGGGTGGCCCTCTGATTCTCCACCTGCTTCTGGCTCAAGATGGCCTGCTAGTGGTAAAATCTTTCCACAACTGGCTCGTGCAATCTCGCCTTGGCCCGAGGAAGAAGATAAAGATAAAGATAAAGCTGATGATGGTTGGGGTGCTCCTCCTGACATCACTCTAGACCCCGTTGATGTATGGGGGAAAAACATGGATGATAGAGACCCCCCAGGCTCTACTAGCACTACTTTGGCTGCTTAATGGCCTGTTTGTTTAATTTTTTCTTTCATGCTTTTAGATTTCTGGGTTTGGCCCATGTGATTTGATATTTTGGTTTTTTTGGGCTTTGTCCATTTGACTATCGGGGTGTGCCTTCTTACCACCCACCCTTTTTTTGTGAATATGTATTCTTATCTCTAATTTAATATAGATATCTGCCTATTCATCAAAATAAAATAAAATAATAGAGCAGCAGATGCCATGGCAACAATTGGGTCACTACTAGACATGTCAAACAACATTCTTCAATGTGAATTCTTGGTAGAACAGCTTCTCGTACCAAATTTCAAAATCCCTAAATATGAATTCACATGTGTCATTGTTGGTCCTGGATCCCCTTAGTACCATTAAATCTTTAATTACCTTAATAGAAGAACCCTCCCATCGGATATCACCCCGAACCTTAAAATGACCTTTATCAAAAAGGCATCCCAATTCGTGATCCTAGGTGATACCCTTTACCGTTGAAGCATCAAAGGGACATTACTATGATGTCTTAACAAAGAGGAAGCATTAACTACTTTAACAAAAGTGCACGATGGCATATGTGGTTCCTATTCTAGCGGTATGACATGAGCTAAGAAACTGTTGAGGTCGAGGTACTATTGGCCAACCATGGAAAAAGAAGCTCATCAATATATGTGGAAATGCATCCAATTTTAATACTATGGAGATTTGATTCATGGTCCAGCTCAATAATTACAACCAATGATCACGTCATGGCCTTTTTCGTAGTGGGGACTTGAATTCATAGTCAAAATCACTCCAACTTCATCCAATAGACATAATTTTATCATAACTACCATTAAGTTCTTTACTAAGTGGGTTGAGGCCATTCCTATGACCTACATAATGGGGAAGAAAATAGCCAATTTTATCCTGAATTACCTAATTTATTGTTATGGTATACCACAAACCCTCATCACAGACAATGGAACCTCATTCAAAAATTAGGATGTGAAAGAGTTGTGCTAGAAATTTAATATCCAACACCGATTATCTACACCATACTATCCCCAAGGCAATGGACAAGAAGAAGCAACGAACAAAACTATCTAGAAAATCCTAAAGAAAATAGTTAACGGAGCTGATTGTGATTGGCATCTACAGCTAAATCCCAGTCTTTGGGCTTATCGAACTAGTATCCGCACACCTACAGGAGCAACCCCTTTTTCCCTAGTCTATAGATCATAATCCATCTTGCCTATTGAGGTTGAACTCCCATCATTGTGGGTATCACTAAATAATTTGATAACTAAGGAAGAGTACAGAGTGTCTCGATTGAATGAGCTAGAATTTTTGGATGAACATCGTCTTGATGCCCTTAATCATTTTCAAGTGTATCAAAACCGACTGAAACATAGCTATAACAAGAGAATCAAATTTCATTCATTCCAAGTATGGGATCTTGTCTTAAAGAAAAATTAGAAGAACCTTCCAGATCAAGACAATAAAGGAAAGTTTGAGCCTAATTGGTTGGGTCCCTTTATCGTCACAACAAGCTACGTATCAAGAGCATACCAATTGTCAACCCCTGAAGGTGAACCCTTGTAGAAGCCAATCAAAAACTTGAATCTCAAAAAATTTTATGGCTAAACATGAAGGGTGTAAATTAGAAAATACAAAAAAATCAAAAAATTATCAAAATCTAAAAAAATGAGAAAAGGGATTGAAAAAAGTAAAGAAAAAAAATTGTCCTCTAGTGAAAACCACTTCAGTGGCGCTTTGGGCAAGTACGTTGGTGAAAACTTGGCAAACAGAAACCTCGCGTAAATAAAGTATCTCCATCTATCTTTGGCTCTTTTGACCTATCATTCTTTGCATCACCATTTATCCCCCATCTGTGCCCTTATCATGGCTTATCACTGTAAGGTATCACTAACTCTTTAACACTACTTGGCATATTCCCAAGGTGACTTTGTCTTGCCTTTATCAAAGTAGGCTAACATATCACACTGGGGGAATTTTGTTATGTGTCACAATCATATTATTATATATCTTGAGGTCATGGGACCTCTTATCAAAAAATACAAAAACATTCATAAAATCTTATCCAGAAAATCCAAAAACATTTGCAAAATTGAATAGCAAAAATCCAAAAACATTTGCAAAATTGAACAAAAACGATCCAAAAAAATTCAAATAATTGAAAGGAAAAATCCAAAACATCCGAAAAACATCAAAACCCCTAAAAAGGTCAAACATAAAAAATTCCAAAAAAAAGAAATGCCTTTTGTCGAACTATGTTGTCTCTGAGCTTGAACGTAGGAAAGGCCATCATTGATGTGCCTCCAAGACACGCTAGGTCAATCCTTTAGCAGTCTAGTTTAATTAGCTTTCATCTCTTGTTTGTTAATATCTTTGTCCTATAATTGGGTCAAGTCAGTCGAGCTACATGGTCTTTGCATGTATAACATAGGCAAGGCTAAATTTTGATCAACCCCCGAGGCCCCTAGGATAGGTCTTTAGGTTAGATTCTTGGTCAAAACTCAGAAATTCTCGAAAACCCACAAACATTCAAATATATCAAAAACCCCAAAACATCCAAATATTTCAAAAACCCAAAAACATCCAAATATTTCAAAAACCCAAAAACATCCAAATATTTAGAAAATCCAAAAATATTGAAAAAATAGAAAACACAAAACAATAGAAAATGTTCAAAAGACATAAAAAGCCTCAAAAATTCAAAAAACCCTAAAACAACCTCAAAAATTCAAAAAACCTAAACATTTATAAAATTTCAAAAATACCAAAAACATTCAAATATTCCAAAAAATCCAAAATTCTATCCATCCCATCTCGCTTTCACGTGTAATAAACTTTCACCCATAATAAATGATTGTCACGTTCACCCTTTAGCAAAACAAGTAGAAAAAAAACATGGCAAGTTGTAAAGTGTAAACTCAAAAGTCAAAATCTCAAGTCTAAATCGTAGGTAAATGCATTAGTGAAGTTTATGATGACGACTCATTTTAGCATCATCATCCTAACATCAAACAACCCTCTCATCAACATGTCCTAAGATGTATCCTTCCTACAATGGGCATCAACATCAGATATCACCTAAGCTAAACTTAAACTTGGCAGGAGCTATAGATAACACTGACTATTTGTCTTTGATCTTTTCTTAAGATTTATCTTAATGACCCATTCCTAGGACCTCTCGATGATGTATATCTAAAATGATTTAGAGAGAAAGGAATGGGGCATCAATCATTATCTTTCACTTGTTGTGTTTGTGGATACTCTTGTAAAATAATCTTGGCGCATACATGCTTTGTGGTGTGTAGGAAGGTTGTTTGGGGTATGTTGTTGAATATTTCGTATATTTTGGTCCAATATGTTCTAAACTTGTAACTTACATTTCAACGACGTTTCTGTATGTCAAGGTGTGAACAAGAACTATCCTATCTACTTGTCGAGTCAAATTCCATTACACTAGATACACCACCATCTCAGTTATCAATACCTTGATGCATCATGTCTATGTGTTATATCAAATAATAAGGAACGATGGAAAATCCCAATCCCAAACTGTGAGCACCCATCCTGCATTCTTTTGCATTGTCTCGTCACCATCTCTAAAAAAGTATCAATGGATCATGGACTTGTTGGATCTTTTGAAGCAATCATCATCGGCAACGATTATTCATTCTTTATTCTATCTTCTCTTTGTGCTAACCTAATATCATGACACTCAAAAACATCATCAATGCATCCACCCTGCATCCACAAATCATCAACATTCATATATCTCATAATCATATCACAAGCATAAAACATCCATCAGCATAATCATTTGCATATCACATCACACATTCTACATTATCATTGAAGTTGTGATGAATAATATAGATTTTTTATTCTGAGCATCTTAAATTGTTGCATATCATAAGCATTTTCATTCATCATCATAACATGCATAAAAAATATACAAAAATAAATGTATCCATATCATTTACATCCATAACATTTGCATATCATAAACATCCATCCATATCATCTCATGAAAAGATAATGAAAAATAGTATAACATTGCATCCATCCATATCATATCATAGCATATCACATAGGCATAAAAGTAAATGCATCCATAAATGATCATGTATAAGAATCCATGTCATATTCATCCATACATGAAATAAAATTAACACATCATAACATGAATCATCCGTATCCATATCATATATATCAAAAAATGTGTCATGGTACAAAATCTAGATCAGTGTATGTATATCGATAATAAGTACAATATCCACAAGGCTATCAAAAAGGAGCCCATGAATGTATATCAGTATAAAAAATGGGGAAAAATCAAAAAGTGTCTATACATCAAAAATGATAGCCTTAGTGGCTGCTACCCTCTCCAGCCAACTGCTTAGGTTGATCCTCGACATGGGGATGCGTGTCACTGCACTATGAAAAATTGGGTTGTTGAAGAGCTATCGAAACATCCTTGTGATAGTGTTGCTTGTAATACGCAGCCTCCATAACAGCCTCTCGATACAATCTGGCCAAATAATCTGACCATGTGTGGTTGATACCATAGCCTCTATCTGTTGCCATCTCACAACCTCCTAATCTCTCTCCTCGATAATAGCCTACAATATCTGAAGAGTCACATCCCTCTCATCTATCACTATAATCAGCTACTGTCGAGCCTAGTATCGCTCAATAGTCACACCAAAAATCTGCTGGTGGGCCTGATCCCGCTCACTTGTCAAAGCCTGCACCTACTACTGCAGCTGTTGTATCTATGCATCTCTGGCATCCAACGGTGGTGGTGGTGGTGGTGGTACTAGTTGCTGCTGCACTACTGGAGGCTACTATCCAACTCGAGGATTTCCTAGAAGCTCTCCATTATGTCCATCCTGGCCTCCTTTTCCTCTTCCTTTGACACCTTTGCCTTGTGGCCTCCCTCTAGGAGGAGCACCTGTGGGATCTGTAAGTCATTGTGGTGGCACAAACCATGCATCGTAAGCGAGAGTGGTCTGAGCATCCACCTATTCTTGGTCATATGCCCAAGGCTAGGCGACCAACTGGTGAAAACTCTCAATGGCCTTTCGTGCCAAAATCGTTGATCCCCAGGTGGGAACCTCTCTAGCCGATCTCGCAAAAATAGCCCTGTATGCATCATCGAGTCTGTCTTGTACATCACAAAATTGTCTAGCCACTTTGTTAGGAAAGTCTTGCTCAACCATGGTATGCTCTTGACCCTGCATATATCGGTTCTGGTGGGTGAAGTAAAGCCGTTGTACATCATCGAACCATGGCGGCATCTGAAGCCATGGCTGCCATCGAAACATGGTCATATTGACAATCACTCATCGCTAGTACAGTAGCCCAATCTATTCTGTGTGCCTAAGTGCGATGGAACCACAATATCTCCATATGATGGGATCATCTGGCTCCATGTCCACCACCTATACAATTGGCTGAAGTACTGTAATGTGCTCCCACGCCCAGATGTGAACAAGAGTCACACCTGCACCAAGGGCTCTCCCGTCATAATACACAAAGTCATGTAAATCATGGTACATGGAAGCCAACATCATGAGCCCCCCATGCAAACAAAGTCCTTTTGTACAACATCCGCTGCCAAGCCAAACCCCATCCTCGACTGAAGAATTGTCTGCGTCTATTTGGAGCCACCAAACCTGAAATGATGGCCACGATAATCAATCTAAAGGTTGGCATGTGACCTCTGTATGTCTCTAAATCAATCTGCATGGTGAACAACACAATCGGGTCCATATTCATCACTTCTAGGCATACATCAAATTAGGAATCAGGATCGTAGATCACGCGATCACCGTGAATAGGCAACTACAATATCCACCACACCTCCTCTAAGGTCACTATTGCCTCCCCCGTCAGAAGGTGGAAGGACGAGGTCTCGCTATGCCATCTCTCACACAACGCTGTCATCATAACCAAATGTGTCCTCACAACAGGAGCATATGCGATATACCACAATCCAATCTCTCCTAGGTGCTCTTGACACAACTTTGATAGATCACCCAAACTCTGTTGTACTATGGGCCTATGCTCTCTCGACATCAATGGTGGGATGACCTCTTGCACCCATGAAGTGCACGACATTAAGAAATAATCAAAATTTAAAGTTATTTGGAATTTTTGGCTCAAAAATCACAAATACGTTGCTATATTCAGAATTCAAATAGTGATGCTCAGTGCATTTCAAAATTCAAATTGACAAATGGGTCACCATACAAGATGGCATCGCGATTTAGAAATTTGTCTAACCTAATCCTAAATTTCAAATCAGTAAGTACGTCGTTGAACAAGCCCGCATCGCTGTTTAAAATTTGAAGCCTTAAATTCAAATCCGAAAAAGCATCACCCTAGACATATGTGTCGCTATATATTGTTTGGGAATCACCAATTGAAGTTAGCGATGCCCCCAAATTCTAAATTCTAACACCTAATAAATGCATCAAAATTTCAAATTTCAAATCAAGTTTTGAATCTCATATCGATGGTCCTACGCTTGGAAGCCGCTGAAACTCATGAACTTGATTAGAGATGTATCGGGGAAGCTCATGATATGTCATTTCGTCAAAGTTTCAGAGCTCAAGTTGCAAGAATTCCTTAGGTGTGAATGCACAAATGAATTGAAAATGACCTCGCTTGGCCTATTTAAGCAAGAAAATTAGGGGTTTTTGCCATAATTTAACCTTATTAATGGGGTTTATTATCATTTTCAGCAATTTTACCACTCTGGACCTCAATTTGCATCATTTTTTGTGTTTTGGGCATTATTCTTGCATCCCAGAACCTTTCTGAAACCTTGGGACACCTTTTGAACCTTTATCAAGAAATCAACCCAAAATCCAAAAATTTTGCCCAATTTCTCGAGGGGGTAGGGAGTCAACTTTATCCTTTCATTGGGGCATCTAAAAAAATAGAAATTTTTATTTTTTTGATTTGGGTAGCAGTTTTTCTTTCAAGAAGTGTTGTTCTTTGAACCAAAGCAGCAGGTACCTTGCTTCAAAGAGGGGCAAAATGTAGACACTGAAAAATGTCCTAATCAATGTCATACACTTGAAATAGGTTTATTAACATCATTTCTTCTTTATCCATCCTCCTTTCGCTTAATTAATTTAATTAACCTAGCTAATTAATTAATTACATCATTTTTGTCCATTGGCCTAATTAATTAAATCAGGCTAATTCACCTCTTTTCACACTAACACTTCATTTTATTAAATTAAATAAATCAAAATATTTAATTTAATCTCCTAAGTCATCTTATTTAATTAAATAACCCTAAGTTACTTAATTGAATATCATTTCACCCCTCCCCTATTTATTAAATCCCCTAATTGCATAAATTAAACCTTGCTTAATTAGCAATTAAACTATTTTTTCTCTAATCAAAGAGAATATTCCAATGGAATATTATTTATCCTATTGCACAGTTAAAACTTTGTTTTAATTTGTAAACTTAACCTTTTTTCCTCATCCAAAAGAAATATTCTAAGGAATATTCCCTCTCCTCCAATCAACTCACTTAGCTTCAAAATTAGGTTAACCCTTCAACCTCCTAAGCAAGTTACCTTTGACCTATGTGAGTAGGTCAAAAGTGTGTTTGTTTGAGGTAATTGTGAGCCTTTGATTAAATTTCATCATGCATTCTCATCGGTTGATGAGAATCCATGATCCATGCCTCTCATCTTCTTCATCTTGAACCTTTGATTAAGCTTTTTGATCTTAACGAACCATTCTTCATTTGCTCTCCTATAAATAAGCCACTATTTGTAGATAAATGGATCCATCACGCAGAGAAAACTTATGTTGTTAAACTTACTTGCATCCATACTCTCAGTTTACACACATTTAGCTTATTTTTAGTTTATTTTAGTTGCATAATAGCTTAGAGCATCCATTAATGGCTTCCATGCATTCATCTTAGTTTGTAAATAAATTAGGATTTCATATTTTAGCATCATTTTAGCTTAGAAATTGCATAATTAGTACATTTTTAGCATAGAATCATGGTAAACTGGCATCATGTTCATTTTTATCATAATCTAGGTTTTCATACACCAAACACCATGGTTTCATTGATTCTCTTCTATACAATCAATTGAAACAAGCTCACTATCACGAGATTGGGAAAGGGTTGTCGGTCCACATCAACACGGCACCAATTCCACAACATGATAAATTTTAATAGATTAGATTAGAAGTTTTATTTATAAGCTTTCATAAATTTAACATGTTAGGTTTCTTGATAAAATGTTTACTTTCATTTTTTATTGATTGATCTTGTTGAGATTCGAGTACTTGTGGCTTTGTTATGCTTCGATTCTTCATGGATCAAGCATAATTAGGCCCATACCGGTATCCTCACATTGACACTTACTATTTCTTCATTAAAATTTTACTATTTTTTAGCACTATTTTAGCTCAACCCCTCTATGGCACCATGACCTTATTTATAATTATTAGGAAACATTTTATTTATGTTGTGACCTTATCTATAGTTCTTAGAAAACATTTTATTTATTGTAAAATCATCATTTCTAGTTTCTTCTTCTTCTATGTGTTATCCACGTTATTTTTAATTTAATAAAAGATGTTCTGCATCATATTTTTTATCAATGATTTGATTGGTTGATGTTATGACTTCTCTCTCTATCTGCTGGACATCTTGATGATGGATCATGGAGTATGATCTGAAATGTTGATGTAAAAATTTGCACACAGTTTTTCCAAAAATCTTTGCATACTAAATCATGGACTGTGGAAACAACAGAATGTTATTAATAGTAAACATATTTTTTCATTGTTAATTGAATTACTTAATTCTTCAAAGTTGATATGTAGAATAGTACTATACGTGATAATATGTATTTATAAATAATATATTTGAAGAATTTGAATTAAATAAATATATTGGAATAATAATAGATGCATGTTACCATTAAATAAATTTCTACCTTTTAAAGATCTTTAATAAAACATATGACATCATTTTTTACTAATTAGTACATATATGTTACCTTGAATCGGTTTAAGTATTATTGAGAAGATACACACCTTAAGAGATTTTGAAAATATCAAGGCTCTCATATTTAAAACTTAATCATATCATTCTTGGGTGTATTTAGAAATAATCATCAATATTAACATTTTTATAGATTTAAAGTCACATTTTCCTTTTATATTGAAGCATTAAAAATCTTCCAAATTATTACACTCATCAAATTGTTACAATATGTCTCTTGTATTTGAAAATTGGATAATCACTTGTTGGTTGTTTCCTTTTTCTAAATTGTGTTTTAAAAGACCAATTTTTAAAAATTTATTTCATTATCTCTTCAAATCATATACATTCTTGATAATGCATTCCCTTCATTGTGATGGTTACAAAATTATTTATCGTATCTTTGGATGTAGTGCTTGACATACCTATTTGAATTCTAATAGAGTGGGTATGGGATTGTTATGAGAAGTCATATCTCTAAACCAAAAATTATGTCATATAATATTAAATATAATGTTCAATAGTAGCTTCTATAGGTCTCACAATTAGTATCCCTTCATTATGCTCCTTGGATTATATACTCAAAAGGTTCTATTATGAAAGCTATGTGAGACCATTAGAGAATGCAGGTCTTCATTATTTAATGAACTATTTCTTTAAAGTACACAAATGGAGGAAGATTAAATACCATGCTAACCATATTAAACACAAGTTTGGCTAGTTCTAGGAACTTCTTAACCTTGAATATGATGCTCCCAAGATCCAATATGAAGGTTAGCACAAGATAAAGTTTATTATAAAGCAACAATTAAATTCGATCCTTCATTTAGAAGTAAACAAAAGATATCAACACATAACTAATCATATGATGTCTTGTCCTTTTTATAATGCACATATTTTCAACTTTAAATTTTGGGTAACTTTAAATTTAAGTTGTAGATAAAAGGATAATTAGTGATGACTAGATGCATTTGAAAAAATTATTTTATCTTATAATTTTTTTTTTATAAATTTAATTTCATTCTCTTAAAAAATTTAGTTAAATCATGAAATCAAATATTATGTAAGGGTATTGGGTAGGTGTATCGAAAGGGTCCAAGATAAAAAGGGGTTAAAAGTGATCATTTTTTCTTAAAATTAGCTAAACTTACACTTGGATGAGTAATTCAATATACATACACTCAAAATTTAAAGATATGGTAAGACTAAGAATCATAGTAATCCAAACCTAGTTTCTAAACTTCTAAGATTTATTAAAAAAAGTTAAGATTAATAGGGTGAAATATTATGTACACACAATTCTTTTATATTTTTATCTCTGAAATATAAAAATAAGAATCATAGTACTCCAAATTTAATTATAAACTACTAAATTCTATAGAAAAAATGGTTAATATTAAGAGGCTGAGCTATTGTATTCATACAATAACGTTCATGTCTTTATCTCTAAAATATAACATAGTTTTTGGTGTGCACACCCAACTCTTTTATTGTATTTGGTATTTTTTAAAACCAATTGGTAAAATATAGTCAACAGTGAGTATTGTAAGTGGTGTTTTTAAAATATTTTTTTATCATATTTAATTGTTATGATTTATCAATTTGGATGCATCCTAGAAATGTATCATTGAGTGTATACATCACATAACGTACACAAAATAATCATTTTTTAATGTGTCTAAAATAAAAAATTAAACAATAATTTTTTTTTAAAGTTGGATAAGTAGACCAAAAGTTATAAAGAGAAATTATATATATATATATAACACAAACACTTCCTGAAGAAAATAAAAAATAAATATCTTAACCTATTCAAAATATTAAAAAAATTATTGATAGAAAGATAAGAAAAATCTTGTTATTTCGATGGTGGTCTCATGAAATTTTATTATAAAGTACATAAAGATAACAAGGATGAACTTTGATTGCATTATTTTATGAAAATATGAATTTAGGAGCCCAAAGGGAGGCCCAACCCTTAGGTTTGGAAATCCAAGCCTAATGGGTGAGATTTTAAAAATCTTGAATTAAGAAAAAAATTGGACATGTTTTTTTATAATATAAGCAACATTTATAGGGTGTTGTACCCTTTACATGGAGAGCCCTCAGGGCCAAAAAGAAACTAGTTCAAACCAGGACATGAATTAGGAAAAAGAAGCAAGATCAAAAGGGTGTCGATCCTTTTACAAATAGGAGCCACTAAGGCTCGACAAAATAGGCCAAACATACCACACATAGAAGAACAACTTACAAACAGTTGTCGAACAATAGACGAGGACTAGACAACCCCAAAACTGAGGGGACTAATCTGACTCCCTTAACCCTAGGCCATGAAGTAGCGAAAAATTTAGGGAGTCCCTTCTTTCTCTCCACAATAGACCAGGAAGACTCAGAATCGAAGTCCACCAAGTGAGGCAAGATGGGTGGAACCTCAATAGCCACCATGGGAAATGAGCCACCACACAAAGAGGGAGTCAAAAATGTAGAAGAGGAGTCAGGAGCATTTTAAGGACCAACAGAGGTGTTCATCAAGGGTCGATCAGGCTCTACTTGAACAACGACAAAAATTTGAGGCATCAATGGTTCCACAAAAGGGATAGCCAGTAGAGGATCCTGGGGAGACAGTCTCCTTGGATGAATCAGCCAAGGAAGGGTCGTCCTCCCTGAAGGAACCATCCGAAGAGGGATTTGGACCCACATGTTATAACATGTACACATTAATTTTTCAATATAAAATGTGTCAAGGCTTGCATGCATTTTATGCAAAAAATTGTACATGTTATAACATGTACATATTAATGTTTTCAATATAAAACGTGTCAAGGCTTGCATGCATTTTAAGCAAAAAATTCATTTTGGCCGCTAAATTTCCCCCATATTGGTGCAATAACTCTACTATAAGATTCATTTGAATAAGGAAAGGAAAATTGATTATTTAAGCTTTCAATTGTATTAATAGCATTGTATCTATGACATTTTTTCATCCAATGTTTGTCATTTCTCACCTAAAAATTTTACATAGAACAGGATGTAATGACATGGCTATATTGGTCTACTAAACTTGGTAATTGGGTTAATCATATGTTTCTCAAATTTCATCATAACAAGATGAACAAGTTCTATATAATTGATCATCTAACCTAAATCCTTATTTGCTCCACCTAGTTTTGCATAATCAAAGGATTCCTTCTCTACCTTGAAAGAAGATTTAGAGGATATTGAAACAGAACAATTTTTCATAATGATTACTCAAAGTACATATCAAAAGAAAGGAGGTAATTCTATAAAGGATATTTTACTTTCATGTTTTTCATTTAAACATGGAAATTATACACAAATCCCCTTAAAAGTAGCATGAGAGATAACCTTAGACAAGGAACAAGGGCTAATGTTGGAAAATATTACAATAGATATTGGTGATGCATAGAGGGAAGGTATTATATTTACTGAGTTATCTTCTCAATTGAATTTCTCAACTCATTGTGAATATTTCTATAAGTCTAATTTGAGTGATATTTTAAGATAGAAAATAAATTATATTAATAAAAATAAAGAGCAATGGTTTTGATCCTTTTCTCCAAGTTGACCCTTGAAGGAAATATTCAATGCATTATTTTTTCATGAGATTGGTATGATCTACTATAGGGATTTGTCATCTCATCGATACCATATACAATTTTTATATTTTATATGTGGTTGTACCATGAAGTATTTATCTAAATACCCTTGATTTTTATAATAATGATGATAATATTTCTATAATGGTTGCATTTTTTGTGTATATTAGTTATAAGTTAGTGTTGGTGCATGAATCCATATATCGTACATAATATAAAAATAAAATTGTCATGTTGGTTGAGCTTTTTAGTATGTGAAATAAGTATGAGCAAAATAACACTTCTTAATGAAACATTATATCAAAGATTCAACAATTAATCTATTAAAAAGAGCAGAAACTCGAAAGTGTCTCATTGTTTCCTATCTCCAAAGATTTAATAAATCAAAGAGGGCTCTCAGATTTGGTAAGCACTTGTGACTATTAAAATGCCAATCTAGATAATGGAATGATGTGATCATTGATAATGATTTCTAGATGATATTGATGCTATTGTAATCTGATGAAAGAAAGCTACAGTAAAACTAAGATGCAGCCATGATATGAATTCAACTGATGCTATGATTGCTATGATACTAAGATGCTTGATTGCTTAATTGATTTTCCTATAGAGTAAGATTGCACAAAGTTGGGATCCTTTTCCAGTTGGGAAAGGTTATATTTATAGATTCACGACAACAAATTTGCATAGGGGCAGCAAAGTAGAGGCTTGGATTCAATTTGGAGGATTGAATGGTGAGAGATTGAGAATATTGAGAAGATTTTGGGAATGGTTCCTCCCCATGAAAACAACAGGCAAGATGATAGGAAGGATCAGAGGAAGAAGATTGAGAGATTGATTAAAATATGTCTCCAATTTGTCTCCAAAGCTTCCTATGAATGGCAGTTGAATTAATTAGATATAAAATATCTAATTTTATTGGTGAGTGAATAGAGGAAAATTTGATTTATGATTTGATTTGAATATTTTAGTTTATTCAAATTTAGCAAAAAGGGGAATAAATAATTAAATAATACCAACTATAGAAGTTGTCTAATAATTATAGAAGAAATATGATAATATAAATGAAAGACTTTAGAATATCTTTATTTAATTAAGAAGAAATATGATAAGATGATTAAATAATACAAATTATTCAAATTTGTTTATTTAATTTAAGATAGAATAAATGGATAAAGTAATAGAAGAAATAATAATGATAATAATTAAATAAAACAAATTATTTAAATTTGTTTATTTAATTAAGAGGAAATAATATGATAAAATAGAAGAATTAATAGTGAACTTAATATAAATAAATATTTCTATTTATTTATTAAGTAGATGAATTTAATTATGATAATTAAATAAAACAAAGTGAAATTTGTTCATTTAATTAAGATGACAATAAAAGAATAAAGATTGAAGAATTTAAGATGAACTATATAAATAAATATTTATATTTATTTAATAGTAGATGAATTAAGGGTAATTAATCAAATAAATCATATTTAATCAATTTGATTCTCTAGATCATTTTTAGGTGTATACATTTTGCCACTCTTTGAACTGATGTGTTTACGCATTGCTTCAAAGAAATTTTTTCTTTTGCTGCTGTCAGTATCGACAAAAAATTAGTATTCCCCAGACATTGATTTTCAAGTGATGATGGATATATGCCCCCTTGGGAGATAAATTGATGATGTTTGATTTTTTTAGATTTTTCAAAAAATTTCAAATTTTCATGATTTTTTGATGATTCTATGATGATTCGATGATGATTTGATGATAAAATAATTTATCTCCTGATATTTGGTGTAGAAATTTTTTCCCTGGATGAATTTCAATTAATCTCTTAATAAAAATAATTAAAAGTTTAAAAATCCCAACATAAACCCACCTTTAATAACCTATAAAAGGTCAAAGGGGTCTTTTTCAAAATCATTTATGCATTTTGACTTTTGAAAGTTTGTGAGAGATATTTGTGACTTTGGAGAAAAATGTTGATCCCTTACCACACCCACCGGTACAAGCGAGTGTGACATCATCTGTGACTGACAGCTTATGGACCTTCGATACGTACCCCTAGACCTCCTCATAATTCGTGTTTTTCTTGTTTTTCATGTTTTTATATACATTTGAATTTTTCGTAGTTCTAGCGCTTCAAGAACGCGTTGTAGTGCTTTCAGGATATGTTTTAGCACTTTTGAAAAGAAGTGCTTCAATTAGGTAGTTTAGCGCTTTAGTAAGATAATTTAACGCTTTAGCGAATTATCGCTAGGATAGGATAGATTAGCGCTTCGAGCATTTAAATTAGCGCTTTGAGAAGATTAGCATTATGGTAGGATAAATTAGTGCTTCCAGTTATTAATTTAGCAAGTTGAAGATTTTAGCACTTTGAGCATCTGTTTTGATGCTTTGACCTCCTAAAATAGTGCTTTTAGTGAATGGCGCTTTGATAAACTATTCTAGCGCTTCTGACTGATGAAATAGTCCTTATGATCTTTTAGCGCTTTGAATGCCTGTTTTAGCGCATCCAAGTCAGATTTGCAAAATTTGTTGAATTTTAAACTTGATTTTGTCGATTTCGATTGTGTCAACCCATTGGTTTGATATGATTTGATGATCTAAAATAACCCTGATGATTTATTATGATGATTGATAAATAAGAGTTATTCTCATGATAGGTGAGAACTAATCTCATTTGTGATGAACCTCATGATAGGCGAGGTTGATTTTGATAAATTGACCTCATATTAGGTGAAGTACAATTTAGATTGATAATGATGACCTCATGATAGGTGAGGTTTGGTGATGTTTGCTCATGAATTTTGATCAAAATTCATACCAAGAGCTGATTAGATTTGATAGTATAATGACTAGTGATTTTTGACATAGTGTACTAATTTTGAACATTTTATGATGATAGGAGTCTCTGGATAACCTCCAAATTCAAGAGCTTTTCCCAAGGAAATTTGATTTGATTCCATAGTTGACACCAGATGAGACAGATTATTGTTCGGTGTGGACTTTCTTCTCTTCTTGACATGCCCCAGATTAGGATTAATCGGGGTCTTCTCATAGCTTTAGCCAAGCGGTGGCACAGTGATCATAACACCTTCCACTTACCCACCGACGAGATGACTATCATCCTAGAGGATGTCTGGCATATTTTGCAGATACCATTTGTTGGAGAGGTTGTTGTGTATGATTCACAGGAGGTGGGCAGGACAAATGCTCTTCGTAGAGTGTTTCGGGATGAGCATATTGCTAGGATGTGGATTCCATGGTGAGAGATTGTGGATTCTTATGCCACCTTACCTTCAGTTCTGGTAGGATTTATTGGAGGGTTCCTTTGGCTTGATCACAGGTCAAAGGGACTATCTATGAGATGGGGCCATGTACTTGAGAGTATGATCATACACGAGACCCGCTATGCTTGGGGATGTGCATGCTGGCACATTTGTATCATGATTTACATTCAGCTATTTATTTGAGAGGGCACATTTTATCATTAGGAGCTACCTTGCTTCAGGTTTGGGCGTGGGAGCATATTGTTGTCACGCGACTAGTGCGAGTTCAAGATAGGCCTACTACTAGGCCATATGTTTTCAGATATAGAGGTTGACTTACCTAGTCTAGGATGGGTAAGTTCGAGCATTGGAGGCACATTTTGGATGATTTAGAGGTAGTGACATGGCGCCCATATCTAGATTGTGAGCACTGGGATGAGGATGATACATAGATGGGATACATGTGTGATTCTATATACTTGATTGGCAGGACCCACTTCATCTTAGAGAGATTCCTACTACGGAGGGTCTATAGGTAGTATGGTATTGTTTAGTGCATGCCCCAAGGTGTTCCATATTATGCCTGACGTCAGAGTGATGTAGCAGATTGGGGGCCACATTTATCCTATGATACCTTAGTAGAGGGATACCACACCTTATAGCCTTCAGCTTGGGACATACACCATGATATTATAGAGGTGCCAGTGATAGAGGAGTATGCAGATTATCTTGCATTACATCCATGCCCTCAGATCACTATTCCTAATGAGCCATCACCATTACCTATAGAGGAGGATGTTGCGGTTGCACATGGTCAGCAATGGAGATGAGCGAAGGATGTGGTGGAGGAGTAGGCTGTGGATGTTGAGGCAGAGGATGTGGGTGGTGAGGAGGATGTTGACATTGAGGATGTGGAGGGTAGTGGTGAGGATGATGATAGTGGTAGTGAGGATAGTGAGGGGAGCAGTAGTGATGACAAAGATGATGGACGGGATGGTGGCAGAGGTATTGTGGCAGGAACTATAGGTCCATCCACTAGTGTTCCTCGTAAGAGGAAGGCAGTGGAGACATCTTCTTCGGATCATCAGACACAGATTGCCTCCCTCTAGGTACAAATTCAGACTCTCCAGGGGCAGCTTGTTCAGGCACATGATTTATTTGTGTAGACATAGACACAACTACAGACCTAGGCATAGGATTATGCATAGGCCTTGACATAGGTTCAGGGACAATTGGTAGTGGCACAAATGCATATTGCCACACTGACAATAGAGAGAGATAGTGCCAGGCAGATCACAGAGCGGGCACAGATGACTGCAAATACTTTACAATGGATTGTCAATGGTACCAATGTTGGTGATTATATGAGGGAGGTTCTCTGTGTTGGCCGAGAGGTGGAGTTTTATATGGGTCGTTATCATGATGTATTCCATGTTGAGCGAAGAGTTAGTTATGCTCCTTCACGGTCAAGTAGGACACATACCAAGACTGCCAGTGAGGGTGTGACCCAGCTGCCTCATAGAGATCCAGGAGGTCCTGGTCCATCTGGTGGTGGTGGAGGTACTAGTCCTATGATTCCTGCACCATCTGGAAGCAGCAGATCTTAGATGTTGTTATGATTCTGTGTTGTTTTTTAGACCAGTTTTGATGATATATCTCCCTTATTTCAGACTTCATTGTATACTTGACATTGATGTTTTATATGATTTACATGATATGCAACAGACTATTATTGATCTATGATGGGTTCTATTATGATTCTATGATGGATGCATTTATTTTACCATGTTCTACATGCCATGTGATGATTTACTTGATTCTAGATGATCATGTGATATGATATGGTTTATGATGGTCTATTTAATGAATGATGTATGGATATATGATGTCGATGTATGGATGCATGATTACTTTCTTTTTATATGATGACCATTTTTATACATGAATGTGGATGTAATGATGTGATTCAAATGGGATGTATGTTCCTATTTTGATATAAATGTGAAAATAGATGATGTATGATATAAATTATGAATTGATGGAAATGCAATAATATAATGTAATAATAAAATGATGAATGGATGTATGATGTATTTTAATGTATGTCAGTAATGTATAGATAATAAAATGTGAATGGATAATGTGATGACTTGATGTAATGATAATAAAATATAAATGGAGAATGCAATGATATGATATGGGAGAAATAATTAGTGGATGGATGAAAAATGCAATGATACGATTTAGTTTTGAAATTTTATTTTAGAAATTTTATATGATATGGATAAATATGATATGATGAATGCAAAATGATTTGATTAAAATGTATGAATGATGAATAGAAAATGCCTTCTAATGTGAAAAATGTTGATGCAACTACATGGTTACAATGATGTTTTTGTTTATGTCAAGTATACTCAATCTTTTATGAGAAATGATAATCATCAATTTGATTTTTTCACAAATTTTTTGTAACAAAATACTATGTAGATGTATAAACTATTTATGAATGTAATCTAAATTTATCATGTAACTACATGCAAAAATTGGCATTTTAACAATACTTTTTATGCCTTGTATCATCATAGAGCTTTAAAAAATGTTGAAAGTGAGTACAAGCATCAAAGGTATATTTTAGACCAATGATGACTTGAGTACGACTTCCATGATTTTTGATATTGCAAGTGAACACAAGCATCAAGGTATAATTAAACCGAGATGAATTGAGAATTTATTGCGTTAACAAAAAAGGATCAATCATTTTAGTGTGTGAATTCTGAATGTCATCAGTGATATGTTTGTAGAGCCCGTCCCACGACAATTCACACATTAAATAATTAATTCACAAACAATAGACAAATGAAAATACCATTCTTCTTCCTAGCCTCTCTAGTTTATTACATCATTGAGTTACTCCAAAGAAATGATAAAAAATAATAAAAAAATACGACATATCCAACCTTTACTTAAAGTGTTTCAATCATTATTCATATTAGATCATCCATCTTGATTTTGTGATGTTTTTGTTATTTTCCAAGATTGGACCAAACCTAACCTAATGACCTATCCTAGGGGCCTTGGGGGCTGATCAAAGATAAGCCTTGCCTATGTTATACATGCAGAGACCACGTAGTTCGACTGACACAAACTTATGTTTTTTAGTTTTTAAGACTAACTCTTTTGACCTGTTTTTTTTTTAATTCTACTATCATATGTGGATGTACAAAGTGTTTCTGATAGTGATTGATGTTCCATGTTGGTTGCATTTCGATCATTGTTTTTTTTTTTTTTCAAGCTCGATGTTTTATTGCTCCTAGTGATGTGTAGATGTTTCCCTCAAACTAGGGTGAGACATGACTATTTGTAATGATATGATAATGGATGCAAAGTGATGGTGAAAGTAAGGACTATGACATGTATCCCAATAGATGGAAAAGCTGGTTAAATCACAAATAGCACCTATTTCTAGGTTTTCACTATATGTTTTTATTGTACTTTTTCATATTTTATGATCTCTTTTTAATTTTTTTTTTTTCTGTTACCAAGACACCTATTTTCTAGGTTTTCATCAAGGAAACCTTTTCTCAAAATTTTGAAACATGCACTAGGTGATTCATGTGTAGTATCTTCTGAGATGGATACTGTTCACAGGTTCATCAAAAAAATCCCTTTCAGGTGTTGATAGTTGATAAACACTTGATCCATAAACTGATATGATGACAAAGGGACCTAGCCAGTTAGGTTCAAAATTCCCTTTCTTTTCTCTGTCCTGCTGATTTCTAGGGTTCTCTTTTAGGACCAAATCACCAGCCTGAAAGACTCTAGGCTTTACCCTATGATTGTAGCTCCTTGACATTCTCTATTGGTATGTCGTTAAATGATTGACAACTTGTTGACGACACTCATCCAACAATTCCAATTCTTGAAGCCTAGATTCTCTATAGTCCTCATCTGAAATGATTCCTTTTAGCGACATACAAAGTGATGTAATTTCGATGGCCTCCGATCCATATACCAAGGCATATGGTGTAGCTCCTGTCAGTGTTTTGATGCTGGTTATGTAGGCCCATAGTGTAGGATTAAGCTGAACATGTCAATCACGTTCAACATCGTTAATCGTTTTCTTGAGTATTTTCAGAATTGTCTTGTTAGAGGCCTCTGCTTGGCCATTTCCCTAAGAATAATACGATGTTGAGAAATGATGTTGGATATGAAATTTTTCACACAATTTCTGGACATCGTGGTTTTTAAATGGTCATCCATTATCAGTCATAATGGAGTGAGGTATTCCATACCGATAGATTATGTAGTTCAATATGAATGACGAGATCTATTTTCCAATGATAGTTGTGAGAGGAACTGCTTCTATCCATTTTGTAAAGTATTATGTCGCTGTGATTATGAACTTGTGTCCATTGGATGAACACGGATTTATCTTTCCTACTAAGTCTAGTCCCCATTGACAAAATGACCATGTTGATGTGAATGGGTGTAATTATTGAGTTGGTGCATGGATTAGATTACTATGAATCTAACACTTTTGGCACTCCTTGACAAACTAATAAGACTCCTCCATACTTGGCCAGTAATACCCTAAACAAAGGAGTTTCTTTGCTAGAGTTATACCACTTGAATGAGTTCCAAAAATACCTTCATGAACCTCTAGTAAGGCTGTCTCAAATTCATTATGTTCTAAACATCACAGAAGAGTACCATCTAGACCTCGACGATAAAGTATGTCAACGATTAAAGTATGTTGAATGGATTGGCAAATGATGTTGCATTTTTGGTTTTTAGAAAGATTAGGAGGAAGAATGTTGTCTTTTTGGTATGGATAGGTATTTTCATAGATGGAGGATTCAATGAAATCTAAATGGTATATGGTTTGGGATTCTGAACTATTATAAGAAGGATTAGATACTTGTTCTACCATAAACTCATAATGACCATGTTTCTTTGGTAACTGTAAAAGAGAAGCAATTGTCACCATAACATCTGCCACTTTGTTTTCTACCCTTGGAATTTGCTCAAATTTGATATTGATAAAGTATTGTTTAAGATCATCTATCAGCTGCTTATAGGGCATCAACTTCTCATCTTTCGTCTGATATTCATCATTTACTTGATAAATGACTAGTTGATAATCCCCATATACTTGTAACTCTATGATTTTCCATTCAATTGCCACTTTGATGCCAATGATTAATGCCTCATACTCTACCACATTATTGGTACATGGAAACATTAGTATATAATATTTTGGGATGGTGTGTCCTTGGGGAGTAATGAACAAAATTGCCACACCAGATCCTCTTTGTGTATATGATCCATCAAAGTAAAGTATCCATTGTTGTGTTGTTACTGTAAGAATGTTTGCATCAGGAAACTCCATTGTCATAAGATGATCATCAGTTAAAGGATCTTTGGCTAATGGTTCGGAGATCACTTGACCTTTGATGGCTCTCCTTTCCACATACTGAATATAAAACTCACTTAAAAGCATGACCCATTTGGCGAGTCTACATGTTAAAGTAGCCTTACTGAGTAGATACATTAATGGGTTGATTTTTTCTATGAGCTTGATTGTGTGAGTCAACATGTAATGTCGCAACTGTTGGGTAGCAAAGACCACTGCCAAACAAGATTTCTCAATGAAGGTATAATTTATTTCATAGACATTTAAAGTTTTGCTGATGTAGTAAATGGCTTGTTCCCTTCCTTCATAATCTTCTTGTGCCAACAGTGCTCCTAAATAAATATTCGTTGTTTCAATGTATAGTATTAAAGGTCTTCCTTCCGTAGGTGGCATGAGAATAGGTGGCGACATCAGATATTTATTTATTTGGTTGAAATTTGTTTCACACCCTTGATCCCATTTGCAAAAAACATTCTTATGCACTAGATGATTAAATGGGTGACTTTTATCTGCCAACTGGGAGATAAATCTCCCGATTGATTGTAGCCTTCCTTGTAGTGACCTTAGTTGACTAATGTTTCTGGGTGGTGGCATTTCCATTATTGCCTTTACCTTTGTTGGATCTACTTCAATACCTTTTTCTGAGACTATGTATCCTAAGAGTTTTTGCTGATGTAACCCCAAAGACACATTTCTTAGGGTTTAGTCTAACATTGAACTTTTCTAGCCTTGTGAAAACTTTGCCCAGGATATCCAAATGTCCTTATCTAGAATAAGATTTAGCTAGAATATCAACCACGTAATCCTCCATAAAGGTATGCATCATATGATGGAAGATAGTGGTCATTGCTCTTTAATAAGTTTCCCCTTCATTTTTAAAGCTGAAGGGCATGGCATTCCAACAAAAGGTTCCCCATGGACATGTGAATGTAGTTTTCTTCCGATCTTCTAGTGCTATCTTGATTTGGTTGTAGCCAGAGAAACCATCCACTATTGATAACATGGCATGCCCTATTGTTAAGTCCACAATGATGTCAATATTAGGCAAGGGGAAATCATCCTTGGGGCATGTCTTATTTAGATCCCTGAAATCTGTACATATCCTGATACTATTATTCGCCTTTGACATAGGTACAATATTTGATATCCATTCGACATAATCAATAGACCTAATGAATCCTGCATCCAATAACTTCTACAGCTCAACTTTTACCATTAGTGCGATATATGGATGCATCTTTCTTAATTTTTTTTTACAAGTTTGATTCCATTAGGCAAAGACAAATGATGCATTAAAAGGTTTAGGTCTAATCCTAACATATCGGAGTATGACCAAGAAAAGTTAATGCTTCTTTCTTCAAAAAAATTGATAAATTCAGGTCTTTCTTGTTCTATGGTAGATTATGCCAGATGCAAAATCTTTTCTATTTCTTTTGTGTCAATGTTTACAAACTGTGTAGGTTCCACCAAAACTGATGATCTTTCATGATAATTTTCTAGAAGGGTGTCAAATCTCCCATCTTTCAGTGCCTCAGAGAGGTTTTCAGCGTTTGATGCATTCTTTATTTTTCTTTTTTCAAGATCTAATGCTGCCATAGTATGGTTTTCACCATTAGATCCATTTTTCTTGTGTTCTATTTTCCAACATGAATATTTGACACCCTCCTGTCGAATTGTGTTGTTATGAGATTTATGGATAGAAATTGTATCAGGTTCATCACAACAAAGGAAATTTATGATAGCATCATCATTTGCAAACATGGGTACATTTATAGGTTCAATGGGTTCCCAGTCGATAAGTTCAGGATGGAGTAAGGGGAGGAAGTCATCGGATTGACTTGGGTTAATGGCGGTAAGGGTTCGGATAGTTATATAGTTAGAGTTGTTATTAGGGATGTCGAGGTCAATGATGTTACTTTCCTTGAGATTATCTAGTTCACTCAATGTTTGTTCATTCTCACTTGAGTCATTGATATGTTGCAATTCTAATACAAGTGGTCTAGACCCGGAGCTCTATCCCTCATCATGTGTAGGTGCATATTGTTTTATGACATCAATTTGGACATCTGTGTAAGATATATCAAAATATAGATCCGTTTCATATTCATTATAATTTGTTTCAGAGCTATCTCTTACTTGAAGGATTATTTCAACTGCCTTCTTAGTCATATCTTGTTTTTCTTCTTCTGAGTAACCCAATCTTGTCTTATCCTTTGAATAAAGAGTAAGAGGTTGAATGGGTTCTATGATGCCTTCTTTCCTTTTTCCAACAGGTCCCTACCCTTCATAACCCATTTTTTCTAAAATATCCTTTCCTTTGCCATACTTCTCTATCTTGATGTTGATGTTTGTTAATGTCAATGTTTCATCTCCGTACAACCAATCAAGGATAGCTTTGTCTTTTGATTCATCCTCTATAGTACCGGCTTTCACAAATATTTCCTCTAGAACCGTGGCAGGTTGTGATGGTTGTCATTTTATCATTGATGGTTGTCCATACGACTTTGGAGATGGCATCAATTGTGAAAGATTAAGAGACTGCTCAATAGAATATTGCCCCATGCCTTTGTTTGTTAGTTGGACCTTTTCTTGGAATTTCTATGATAGAGAATTTAAAGGATCCTTATTTTTTGTTAATGTAGATTCAACAGTACTTGTATCTTTTGATTTATCCTTTTTCTCCACCCACGTGGATGTAATGTTTGGAGGTTTTTCACCATCTGATGAATTTGAAATGCATGCTTCTCTATTGTGAGGCACAAAGGTGTCTTGAGAAGTTCCGAGTGTGTTACAATGTTGAGGATTGTTATAATCTACTGATATAGTCACCTCTTGTCCATTAACTGGAAATTTCAAACACTAGTGATAGGTCAAAGGTACTGCCTGCATTTCATGAATCCACAGATGTCCTAAGAGTATATTGTAGGTTAACTCTTTTTCTAGTACCTAGCATGCTATATTTTTCACCATTGGTCCCACTTGAATGGGAAACACAATCAGTCCTTTAGAAGATTTCTCTTCTTCATCATAAGCCTTTATTGTCATTTTTCTTTGGGCATCAATAGCATTATCTGAATACCCTAGTGCATGGATTAAATTTAAATCACAGATGTTCAAACCAGCTCCCCCATCTATTAGGACCCTTTTAACACGATGTTTGTGTATCAAAACTTTAATATGCAGGGCGGTGTTATGTGGATGATTAAGTGACACATCATCCTGTTCAGAGAATGATAGACAGTGTGGCATGGTCAAACATCCCACCATAGCCTGGAATTGAAAAAATATAGGTTTTTGGGTACTGTGATGGCAACAAGCACTTGTTCTAAAACCTCCTTATGGGATGGAGATATTTTAAGGAGTTCAAGTATTGATATTTGTGTTGGTATTTTCTGAAGTTGGTCGACAAATTTGTACTGACTTGGAGGTGGAGTGATGTTTTTAGGTGCAACTCCCTTCAAAATTACCTTGGATTGCCCCCTTGTCATTACATTAACTGGTTGATAGTCTTGTCTTTTGTTTGATTTTTAAAACATTTATCTGATTGTCGGATATTTGTATGCTCGAGATTAGATCTAGTGGCATAATGTCATTGGTTTTTTTGTTATCAATGTGATTACCAATGACAGTATCACTTTCTACTTTGAAAAAATAAAAGATCGTGCTATCGTAAACATGATTGACATTTTTGCCTTTACTTTTTGTAGAAGATGACTCTCCCTTGTCGTAATTTGGTAAAGGGTCTTTAAAGGCTGTATGATCATTGTTGTTTTGATGTCCCTCTATGTATACCTTTTTGTTGTCAATTAGATCTTGGAATATATGTTTTAATTCTATGCAATCATTTGTCTTGTGTCCCTTATTGTTATGGAAGTTACAGTAATCTAAATCATTCCACCATGGTGGTTTGACTTTTGGATCCCAAAAATGTGCTTCTTGTGTAGTGATAAGACCACTTGCAACAAGTTCGTTCCCTCTTTGTTGATTCCAATGTTTGGCCTAATGGTGTGAATCTATGCCGGTTTGATGATTTTTTATATATTTGTGGTTGTGATTCTGCATTGTTTAGATTATTGTTTTGATTGATATTTGACTTGATGTTTTGGTCACTATTTTGATTTGTCTTTGCAGTAGAGGCTGTCAAGTTAAAAACTAGCTTTGCATTTTGTAAGTCATTTGTAGTTTCATTGATCCCAGTATTTCTATTCTTTTGCCAGAATTTAGGTTTGTCATTGTTGGTATATTGATTTGAGGAGTTGGTGTTGTTTGATTTTTCATTGTAGTGTTTGATCACCTCTCGTTTGACCAAAGCTTCTTTGATTTTAAGGCCATTTTCAATCACTTTTTCAAATGTTGGAGGACATTGTAATTTGAGCCTATAGCTCATCTCATCTGTTAGATTGTCTATGAATAACTCCATTTTCTCTTCCTCAGGTATGGAGTGAGGATACATAGAAAATAGTCTTCACCATCATTGTAAAAAGGACAGGAATGTCTCGCCTTTGTTTTGCCTCATGTTATAGAGGTCCTTTATTGTGACGTCATGTTGGATGTTAAAAGAATATTGTGATATGAACCTATTGATGAGCTCTTCAAAAGTTTGTATTCCTGGTTGTAGTTTGGAAAACCATTCCATACATTGACCTCCTAAGCTTCTTGAGAATAACCTCATTAGGTAAGTTTCTTCTTGTGCAAATTCTAAGCTCATGGTCTTGAATTCCCTAATATGGTCGATTGGATCTGTCTTACCATTGTATTTTTCATATTTTGGGAATTCACAGTGTCTAGGGAAATGTATCATGTCTACTATTGGGTCAAAAGGATAAGGACAAATGTCCTATTATGCATACCTTTTCGCGTTTCCCTTTGTCATGTCTTGCATTTGTTGTTGTAAGTTTTGCATTTTACTTGTTAGGGCAACAACTGGATCTACATTTTGTGTGTGTTGTGGTATTTCAGTTTCATTTGTTCTAGGTGCTTCTTTTAAGCGATTGACATTGAAATCTTTGGGAAGTTTGGCACCTGATTGGACTTGCATTAGGAGATATTTCTCCATGTCTTGCTCTAAGATCTTTTCCATAAATTTATGGAATTTTGGGTCCTATTGCGTTGTTTGTATGTCTTCCGCCATTATAAAATTGTCATGTTGGTTGAGCTTTTTAGTATGTGAAATAAGTATGAGAAAAATAAAACTTCTTAATGAAACATTATATCAAAGATTCAACAATTAATCTATTAAAAAGAGCAGAAACTTGAAAGCATCTCATTGTTTCCTATCTCCAAAGATTTATTAAATCAAAGAGGGCTCTCAGATTTGGTAAGCACTTGTGACTATTAAAATGCCAATCTAGATAATGGAATGATGATAAATGCAATGATGTGATGATTGATAATGATTTTTAGATGATATTGATGCTACTGTAATCTATATTGACATGAAATCTAATGAAAGAAAACTACAGTAAAACTAAGATGCAGCCATGATATGAATTCAATTGATGCTATGATTGCTATGATACTAAGATGCTTGATTGCTTAATTGATTTTCCTATAGAGTAAGATTGCACAAAGTTGGGATCCTTTTCTAGTTGGGAAAGGTTGTATTTATAGATTCACGACAACAAATTTGCATAGGGGCAGCAAAGTAGAGGCTTGGATTCAATATGGAGGAGTGAATGGTGAGAGATTGAGAATATTGAGAAGATTTTGGGAATGGTTCCTCCCCATGAAAACACCAGGCAAGATGATAGGAAGGATCAGAGGAAGAAGATTGAGAGATGGATTAAAATATGTCTCCAATTTGTCTCCAAAGCTTCTTGTGAATGACAGTTGAATTAATTAGATATAAAATATCTAATTTTATTAGTGAGTGAATAGAGGAAAATTTGATTTATGATTTGATTTGAATATTTTATTTATTCAAATTTAGCAAAAAGGGGAATAAATAATTAAATAATACCAACTATAGAAGTTGTATAATAAATAATTATAGAAGAAATATGATAATATAAATGAAAGACTTTAGAATATCTTTATTTAATTAAGAAGAAATATGATAAGATGATTAAATAATACAAATTATTCAAATTTGTTTATTCAATTTAACATAGAATAAATGGATAAAGTAATAGAAGAAATAATAATGATAATAATTAAATAAAACAAAGTATTTAAATTTGTTTATTTAATTAAGAGGAAATAATATGATAAAATAGAAGAATTAATAGTGAACTTAATATAAATAAATATTTCTATTTATTTATTAAGTAGATGAATTTAATTATGATAATTAAATAAAACAAAGTGAAATTTGTTCATTTAATTAAGATGATAATAAAAGAATAAAGATTGAAGAATTTAAGATGAACTATATAAATAAATATTTTTATTTATTTAATAGTAGAGGGATTAAGGGTAATCAATCAAATAAATCATATTTAATCAATTGGATTCTCCAGACTATTTTTAGGAGTATGTATACATTATTTTGAAATAACTATAATGCTATTGCGAAGAGGCATGCCTTAAAATGAAATTTTATTTTTTTATTGAAATATTGGGTATCTTTGGAAATAGTATTCAATATTAATAAATATTAACACCTTCAAAGTCTTATTTTTATAATACCATAAAAATAACTTAAATTATCACACCCATTAAATTATTTAAAATTGGTAATAGCACTTAAATTAGGCAATACTTTAAATTACAAATTAATTACATTTCTTACTATAAATAAATAATTTTTAAAATAATTCAAAAATTTAATATGAAAATTAATTTCTAAATGAAACTATCAAAACACTTGTAATAAGTTTCTAAAATAGCTTTCAAATTCTAAAAATTCTTAATTGATTTATATTTTGCATTGTCCCAAATTTTAGGATTCATTTATTAGAAAAATGAATAGTGTGTAATAGCATGTTGATGAAGAAAATTATATCTTAAAATACATAGTATATATTTCAACCTACACTGTTACACCCCGTTTCATACTTACCGAGTTACTTTTACCAATATGAGTAAAAATGTTGATAAATGTAAATTGTGACTATAACATGTTTGTTAGGTGAATGAAATATGTGAATATGCGATAAGATGTTATTGATTTCAAAAGAATGAGTATGCTTTGAATTAGTGGAATGCCATGTATTGCAATATGAATGTTCTAATACTTTGTAGATAGAAATTTTATGAATGTTGATTTAATTTGGTATTCTGATTATGAAAAGAATATATATGTAAATGATTGTTTAATGAACGACTAACTACCATTACAATGTTCTAAGTTGACTGCAGATATAGGGATCAAGCCTCCGGAAGGAGGGGAAGTATCACTCAGGATAAGTGATTGGTAGGCTAACCCTTAAATGAAGCCTAACTGAGCTTACACACACCACTTTTAGTTGGTTAAGTCAAGTCAGTAGCTTGGGAATCGGGTAAGTATCGTTGGCCATAATTTGAAAATGATTTAAATTGGTCTTTGTTTGGGGACATTTTGTGTGGGTTTGTGGTTTTTCCTTTGAATGATTATGATTTGAATATGTGAGATAGACCTTCATCATGTGATCAACAAGTAAATACATCAAATCTATACATGTATATGTGTATGAACAATAACTCATGCATACAATTACATAATATGCATAGTGATATGAGTTTCACGTTTATGAAATGTATATATGTACACATTTCATGTATGTACTCATTGAAGAAGATGAATATATATATATATATATGACTAATATTACTAAATGTCAAATAATATTATACTTGTGTAGATTAATATATATGTGTATATGCACGTAATTGATAATGGATACATTCAAAAATATATGTATTAGTATACTAAAACTTTTGGATTATTTATATTTCGATTGAAAAATGATTATTTGATATATGTATAGATATACATAAAGATGAAGTGGAAAAATTATATAAATATATTTATATGTATGATTATTGTATCATACGTCTTTGTGTGAATGTTAAAGATATCAATACATGTATATATATGTATATTGAATCATCGATAAATATATTTATAGATATATATCAAGGAATAATTTACTTATATATATAATAATATATATACATATATTATAATGTTGAACATTATATATATAAAGGTAGTGAATGCATAGTGTACAAGTTATGGTACTACTTATAGGATGCACGTAAGCCATGTTAAAGAATAGATCCCAAAACATATTTTAAGTAATATAATTTTTGAAAGTAAACTTTGTAAATGTTGAGTAGGAAACAACGCTTGTGTGATATGAATGCATAGTATTAACCATGATTTAAGCGTTAGAATTTTAAGGGAGGTAAAGCACATTATATAGCGCATATAATATAGAGACTTTGAATGCCATTTAAATGTTAGAATAAGACATCAAGGGTAGTGCAATAGATGCAGGAGCATCCAGGGTGTAAGAGAAATCTTGAATCACCCAAAAAAAATGTTGTTTCTTTTCAATAAGGCCTAAATTTGGTAGGGTTACTATTTTTAGTAAGTTTTCATTTATGCGTGATTGGAGATGAAAACTTACATAGACCTCTAGAATGATAAATTGAAGCCAATGGCAAAGAAATCACTTCAATACCATTTTCCATTTGAGAGATTAAAATTTCAATTTTCAAAAATCCTATTAAAATCTTCAAAGTCAATTTTGAGGCACTTAGAGGCTCTGAATGGGCCTGAAAATTGGCGAGAACGAAAGTAGTCAGCCTATGAACCCTACTGCTAGCAAAACATTTCTCGAGAGATTTCTGAAAAGGTATTATAATAGAAAATCTGACATTCGGATCAAAAGTTACGACCCCATGAAGTTGTACTACCAAAATTAATAAAATTTCAAAATATCTTCTTGAGGAAGTTACACTTTCCAAAAGATTCTAGGGCGGTTACACCTTCCAAATAAAGGATGTGAAATGGGAATATAGAAGGAGGCCAAAGCGGTGTAGATGGTGGTTCCGATTTGCAGATTTGCAAATTTATGTAATCAAAAAGCCCATGTGATGGAAAATATAATGTTGTAATTTTCATTTTTCATCAATGATAATAGAAATTATTTTCTTCCTTCTTGCATTTTTTTTGTGCCTTTATCTGTTGTTTTTGAGAGTTTTATATTGTAAGGGGATTACCCTTCACCACCCAATCAACAAATACTTACATAATCAATGAAGGGAACCCATCTGATTATCATAGAAAAATAACAACAATCATTAGTTATAGAAAATTAGTCAGTAACCATAACCAAAAATATGAACATCATTGATGTATAGGAACAACCATCACTCATAAACACATGTATAATATCCAACATAGAAGCACATAAAACATTGGACAAGAACCATCAAAAGCACATATAATAGGATCACGAAAAAGGTGGGGTCTTACTGTAGACATCTAAATTTGACCACTTATATTTGACCAAATTTACCCTTTTCATCTAAATATCCTTTTATCCACATTAGTTAAATAATGTTACTATTATTTAATTGATCCCCCTAAAGTCCTCTAAATCCCTAAGGTATATAGTTAAATAATTAAATACCTTACCCCTTTATCCCTTTCTTCCAAGGAATTAAATAAATAACCCACTTATTTAATTCCCTTTATGTCTCATCCACACTTAATCCTAATTCATCTCCTAATCCCATCATTAGGGATGTGACACATTCCTAATCCATGATTAGTATGTGTCACATCCTCTAAATTTTTCAAGCTGGCTCCTAATAATCATTAAACACCTAACCCTCTTCTAATCCTTCATCATTAGTATAATTAGTCCTTTAGTCAACTCTTCCCACATCCCAATGGAATTTTTAATTCCATTTTATTTATCCCATGCATTTCTCTTCCCCATAATCCCTCATACGTCACATCAGCCACATGGGACAAGAACCTCCTTTAGGAGGACCTTGTCTTATCCACTAGGTACTTCAAATCATGTGAATTTAAAATTCAAATTTATTTATCCAACAACTTCTCCCATCCCCATGGTGACAAGAGAGGACTTTCTAAAATTTCTCACTTGTCACTGTCAGCCTCATATGGGGACAAGGACTTCCTTTTTGAGGAAATCCTCTCCTAATTCCAAGGTACTTGCAAGTACCTCCACCTCACATGACATTTTCCACATCATTTATCCTCTTCACACCTCACATTCCACATGGAAAGATGTGAGGATTTGTGAGTCCTCAACTCACCACAACCCTCCATCTTGTCCATGGTGGCTAACTCCTATCCGTCCATTCTTCTTTAAATTGGAAGACACGGTCTCAAATTAGGGAGGTTAGGCAAGACTTAGATCATTTTTGCATTCACTCTCTAGCATTCAAGCCATTAGCACACTTAGCATTTGCAACCATTTGAAGCTTTTATTGCATTGACCTACAACTCTCATTTCAATATCTATTTCCATTATTGCAATCCTTATCATTTCCTACCCATTTTGCATCCATTATTGCATTCACTTGCCATCAAAGGAGCATACGATCAAGCATCATCAAATGGCCAACCAACTCATCAATCCAAACAAGGTATAATGTTTCATTTCTTTGTTGTTTTTGTTTGGATTCAACTTAAGCTAATCTTGAGTGTTTGTTTTTGTTTTCTTTATTTTCATTCCATTTTGTTTTACATTCTAGGTAGATAAAACACTTACACACATTTCTGGCACGCCCGGTGGGACCCACAAATGGGTCTATTTTACTTTACGTTTGTTGTTTTTTGATATTTTGCAAGTTCAGGTACATAGAGGCGGCCTTTCCTAGAACACATAGGTGACCTTGCCCTTATAGAGGTGACCCCACCCTGAAAGGGGTGACCCTGCCCTAACAGAGACGACCCCGCCCACAAAGTCGACTCTGCCCACTATTTTATTTTACATTTGCTATGTATTTTATATATTTTGCAGGTTCAGGAACATAGAGGCGACCTCGCCCTAAAAGGGGAAACCCCACCCTAAGAGAGGTGGCCCCACCCACAAAGGGGCGACGCCACCCTCAGAGCCAAATAAAAAGGCAGCCTTGCCCCTGACAGAGGTAACTAAGTTAGAAACAAAGGCTTAAAATTTCATTTCCAGAGTGTAGTTGTTGTTTTCCTTAGTACTGACCCTCCAACTTGTCTTTTTTGTGAGTGTGTTGGTTTTTGCTAACGTTTGTGCACCTATTTCATGATTGTTGAAGACCAAAAGAAAAAACTTCTAACATATTTGCCGTAGGGGGAGAAAAAAACCACCTTCTTTAGTTAGATTATTGCTTATTGTTTTCAGTTTAACTAGGCACATAGATCTAACTAAGGGGAGTCAAAGAACTTGTTTGTTGAGTTTGAAAGGTGGACTATTAACGTATGTAATCCCCTTGTGCCAGTTTTTGATCTTGGGTGGAGATAAATCGTAGTCCACTTAGTCTTTTGTGTACCTTTTCTTTTTCTTAGCAGGACCTCCTTGGGGATTTCATCACCCCAAGGGATGATCCCAACCACATGTTATCGGTGGGGTATATAAAGGGGGGAGAGAAATTTTTTTACCTCATTCCAGTCATGTCGTGTCTACGAAGCATAAAGCTAGGGTTATACCTAGACAAAATGTGAAGAGTTCATCTAAGCTATCAGTATCTCGCTGGAAGTTTCCGACTCACGTTTGTGATGGGTTGGTATTCACAGTTGTGCCCCACATACTGTGCATATATCAGGGACTCCCTTAGTTTCCTTGTTCAACCTAGTTAGAGGACCTTGTTGACCATACCTTCACACTAATCTGAGGATTGTGTTGCTTGAACTATCTTCTTTGTGCAAAAAATGTGTCTTGGCCTTTTGCTTGTTGTTTGCTCTATTTTTGTCCTTTTCAATAGTTTTTTTTGCCTAAGTCAAGTCTAGATCAAAAAATAGAGGTGACCCTGCCCTAAAAGGGATGACCCTACCCTCAAAGGGGTAACCCTTCCCTCAACAGAGGGGACCTCACCCTTCTGTATCAGTTGTTTTCTACCTTGTCCAAGTTAAATTTGATCAATTTTCACATAACAAGCGACCTTGCCCTCAAAGGGGTGACCCTGCCCTCAAACGGGCGACCTTGCCCTCTGGAAAGGCAATCTCATCTTCAGTTTGTCAACCATTAGCCTATTTCAAGCATTGTTCTCCCATAAAGAGCATCTGTTTTCCTATTACATACATCTGTTCACCCATCTCGTACATCTGTTCGCCTATTTTGGAGCATCATTTTCCCATTGCGTGCATCTATTTACCCATTATGAGCATTATTCTCCCACTCTAAGCATATGTTTCCTCATTCTGAACATTCATTCGCCCGTTCTGAGCATCTATTTTCTCATTTCATACATCTGTTCACCAGTTTCATACATCCATTCACACGTTCAGAGTGTCATTTTCCCATTGCGTGCATCTGTTTGCCCGATTTGAGTGTCATTCTCCCATTTTGAGCATTTTTTTCCTCATTTCGAACATATGGTTTCCCGTATTGAGCATCCGTTTGCCCGCTTTGAGCATCCATTTTCCCATTTCGTACATCCTTTCATGCATTCTGAGCATCGTTTTCCCATTGCGAGCATCCGTTCTCCCGTTCTGAGCATCTATTTTCTCATTTTGTGCATTTGTTCGCTCATTTTGTGCATTCGTTTGCTTGTCTTGAAAGTCTGTCTAACCGGTCATCCTATTTATCTACATTGTTTGACTATTTTTTAGACTTAGTCAATTCTGAAAGCTGTTTAGGTGACCCTACCCTAGAACAGGCGACCTTGCCCCAAGATAGGCGACCTTGACCCAGAACAGGTGAATTTTCTCCCCATACAAAATCTAGTGAGTCAATCCTTTATCCCACAATTAACCTACATCTTCCTTGGTCCAAAATCATCATCCAATCATTTCCCCTCTTCCTATTCATCCTCGAACCATTAAATTTTCAAAAAAACTAAGAATTTTTTTAACCCAACTTGTTGGGATCATAACTTTCTACTCAGTTCTCATAATTCAGAACCATTTACATTGTTGGAAAGGTCTCCAAGAGTAATAATTCTGCCCAATTTTAATGATAGGCACAAGTTTCAACCCCAAATTCTGCACTGAAGACCTCCAAAAACGTGATTTATTACGACATAGAAAAAAAAAATTGAAAATTTTAATTTTTGATGTTTCTCAATCCTATCACCCCTCGACTGTTCTGAACCATAATCTAAGCTTTAATCCAGTCCTAATCTAAGCTCCAATCCAATTCTAATCTGAGATTTAATCCCATCATCCTAATCTGAGCTTTCATCTAATCATAATCTGAGCTTCAATCTAGTCTGAATTTGAGCTTTTATCTAATCCCAATATGAGCTCAACCTAAATCCCAATATGAGCTTTAGTCCATCCACACCCAAGATCCTCTAATATCCAAACAAATCTTACATCTTCTTCCAATCCGTCCTCTTCCATCATCTATTATTTCTCGCTAATCATCTATTCTTATCTTTCCCATCTGTATTCATTTTATCTAACGTCATGAATCCTTATCCTCCTCCCACACAACCAATAATAGTAGTCAAGGGGAATCTTAACTACGTTGATGGATATAATGAAAGTCTTGTTGATCAAGAAGAGTTTAATATAGATCCCCTTGAAGCTATCATTTCTAGCAAGATTTTTCAAATCACCTCTCAAAATCCAACTACTTCTCTAAACTATCCCCCCATGCCTTCATCTGCATCTAATAACAGTCCTTCTACTACCCTTGACAAGGGATATCCAGTATCCTCACCATCGACATATTCATCATGTCCTCCCTCTCCACCTCTATCATATCCAACATCCACATCCTCCTATAATAATCCACCATCCCCATACTCCTATCCTTCTCATCATCAACAATCCCAATATCTCTACCTTAATCCCTCATCCCAATCTTCCCATCTTGATCCAGCACCTGCTTGTTCCTATCATAATCCACCATCCCAATATACCTCTTATCCCAATCCACCTTCTCAATTTTCTTATCCTTATCCATCACCCATATCCTCCTATGCCAATCCGTCATCCACATCTTCCTACTATTACCCACCACCTCAATCTTCGCATTCTAATCCAACATCCACACCTTCCTATCACAATCCACCACCCACAACCTCTTATCTTAATCCCATATCCACATCTTCCCATCCTAATCCAATGTCCACATTTTCCTATGTTCCTCCATCATCCCAATCTTCCCATGCTAATCCATCATCCCAATCTTACCAACCTAATCCAGTATCTGCATCCTCCTATCTTAATTCATCATCCGCATCCTCTTGCATCACTCCCCCCTTCACCGCATTATATCTTAATCCTCCCTCTAATCCTAATCCACCAATCCCTAATCCTAGTCCTCCAACCACTCCTAGTCCTCCATCCAATCCCATCCACTCATCTAATCCTAATCCATCAATCCCTAATCCTAGTCTTCCAACCACTCCTAGTCCTCCATCCAATCCCATCCACCCATCTAATCCTAATATACCAATCCCTAATCGTAGTCCTCCAACCACTCCTAGTCCTCCATCCAATCCCATCCACTCATCTAATCCTAATCCACCAATCCCTAATCCTAGTCCTCCAACCACTCCTAGTCCTCCATCCAATCCCATCCACTCATCTAGTCCTAATCCACCAATCCCTAATCCTAGTCCTCCAACCAATCCTAGTCATCCATCCAATCCCATCCACTCATTTAATCCTAATCCACCAATCCCTAATCCTAGTCCTCCATCCATTCCCATCACCCCACCTAATCCTACATCCCTTCCAAATGTCGTTCAAGGACTCATGATAGAAGAGACATCCCCAAATCCACATCTTGATGTTGTGAAACAATGCCCTCCCACTCTATCATGTATAGTCACTAGTGATGAGGCCCTTCTCTATCCTACACCTATCACTACCATTACCATTCCTAACACTGTCCAAACAGTTGAGCCCATCACACCCATTAAGTCCATTGAATCCTCATCTTCTACTACTAGATCCACCCAATCCACTCATCCTAGTCCTACCAAACTTCAATCCCATGATTTTCATGAATCCTCCATCCTCCTATCTCCCCCACCTGGGGAGTCCCTCCAACACTCCTTCTTCATCGTGCCTCCCACACATAATGAGCCATGCCAAGGGCTTGATCCAAAGCATACAAGCACATCCCCTCCTCAAAATCCCGATCCTACCATCCCATCCACTCCATCCCAAGATCATAGTACTTCATCCATCCCATCTCACAATTCCTTTCCTCAACTAGATCCTGATCCTACCATCCTATCTACTCCATCTCAAGATCACACTAGCTTTCCCACTCCATCCCATGATACCCATTGCACTCTAGATCCGATCACCCCATCTCATGAGCCTTTATCACCCACTCTCAAAAATATAGATCCTGACATACCACCTAATCCCTCTCCTTATCCCTTATCACTCATTCCTCCTAATCAGGATTTCACTATCCCATCATCTCCATCATCATTTCCTAGCCTTGTCACCCCAACACCACTTTTATATCACCTTGGTAACATTACACTCATCCATGGTGGTCTCTTTGTAGAAGAGAAACAAAGCATATGCACCACCCTTCTTCCTCCACCTACTAATGGAGTTGCATCATGCTTCCAAAAGAATAAGCATCCTACCATAGATCACATGCTCAAGAACATGAACTATCAAGGAAAAGGTTTAGGCCTTCATGAGCAAGGTACTTTAGAGCCCATCCAGGTCAAAGAACATCCAGGCACAAGGTCTTGGATATATCTCCCATGAATCACAATCCAAAAATGTTGGTACAACCTCCATAAATCTTAAGAAAACCTCTTCCAAAGGAATGAGAGGCACTTCCCACTGTTCCGCCAAATCATTTGTCGTCATCCCCCTCCTCCGTCATATTACCTCAAAACAACTGTCCATCTTCCTCCTTCATCTTTTAAATCCATTTTGGGTCCTTATATCCCTCCACCAAAATTCACACATCCTCCATATACACAATCTATCTTGGGTCCTTATATCACAAATTCACCTCCTGCATCTCATCCTATTCATCCTTTCATCCAACCACCACCTATCCCTAGTGCACAACATAATAATCCGAACTTCATAACTCCTAGTCAGGATCAACGAAGGCACACCTCCATGCATGCTATCTCACATCCCCCATCCGCACACCATCGTTAAAATCCTACCTCTCTCACTCCATCAACGTCTTCTCCACATCATCCATCACCTCCTACCCATCCCATTGCTACTACAAGAACTTTGGATGCCAAAAAAAAAATTCATAAATCCAAACATCCACATGAATCTAAAGCTCCAAAAAGGTGCCATGCCTTCAAATGAAAAATCCCTAATGACATCCAAAATTTCTAATCCCAAAGCTAATCATTCACATCCTCCATCTCCAAAATCTATTTTGGGTCCTTATGTCTCTAAATTCACTATCTCTACTCCTCCATTATCTCCACACCCTCCATCAATTCATCCAACTATCTTATCGCATCCACCATCACACGTGCCAATGTTGGTCCTGATCACAGTCCCCCATCACACATCCACTCCATCATTCCATCCATACACTTTCCAACATCCCATCCATTATCCAGCATATCTACCACATCAAATACCTTTGATCCATCCCCTTGCATAATCCATCCGTTCTAATAAGGTTGTACCAACATCCAATGGTCGCTTTACACATGGGCTCTTATTATCTCATACAGAACTTGATGCTTGAGTCCTTCATCCATTCACTTTATCACATATCTTCCAAACCCACATCCACCTCCTCGTCAAAAAGGTGAGAAAATTCCAAAAAAAGAGAAAAAGAGAAAAAATAAAGTAAAAAAAAAAATAGTAAAGAGAAATAATTCGTCCAATGGTCAAAACTTGGCAAAAAAATGCATTGGATAAGTACCATGATGTAAACCTAGCAAACAAGTGTCATGCATAAATCCCCCATCTAGTTTACTGCCACAATTGGGGCCAACTTCCATCTATGCATTCCCTTCCTCCATCTCCTACATCCACCTATCTTCTACATCCTATCCATCATATCCCATTTACCCCAGTCCCTCCATCTTCCTTGTGATCTTGATAAAGACAAGGGCACATATATATACATTGCTTTGGACACCTCTTGGAATATATTCCTCTGATCCATACGCTATCATATTCCTTATCCTCCCCATCTAATTTTCTAATCCATGCATATTATCTACATCCATCTACCTTCATGATCCATCCAATCATGCCACCATATATTTCCCTTCCTTATATATATCTCCTATCCATGTTCGTCTCACTCCCTTATTCACCCATCTTTCTATCTTCCATCCCTCTTCCCTTGACACACATGACATATTTAGAGTGGGGGCATCTCCTTATTTGTGATAGATTCCTTGGATACATCATCCATCCATCCCTCCAGTTAATCTCTTCCATCTCCCCATCCTTATCTTCATATCTACCCATCCACTAGTCATGTTCCATATTTTCATCCTTATCTCCCCATTCCATTTTTCCATCCAATAATCCATTACATCCTTCCAAATCCTCTATCCCTCTATCCACCTATCCTAGCATCTTTCTATCTCCCTATCTTTATCCATCCATCCATTTACCTCTATTTTCCTTCCATATCATAATCCCTTGTCATTGGTATCTAGCTATAGCCTACTCTCATGCAATCCAATACCATTCACATCATTATCATCCCTCCTATCTTTTTCTCACATCTTTCTAATATCCTCTCAATCTTCATCACTCATTTATCCATCATATCATCCTCCCAATTCAACTTTTGATGTTTTGGATAACTATCCCATCCCTGAGCTTCGCATAGTCCACACCTTAGACATGTCGACCATCCCCTCCACATGACCTATCCTGGCTCATCCTATCGGCTCCATCCTTTTTTCCATTTATCATGGTCATCTCATCATCCCTTGTCCCTTGTTTTTCGAACTACGAGGGCTTTTCACTTTCACATAGGCAAGGTTGATCTTTGATGAACCCCCAAGCCCCTAGGTCTTTAGGGTATGTATGTTTTGTCGCCTTGTCACTTTTTTCTCTTGTCACCTTATGTCTCATCGTCTTGTCATGTCGTCAAGTATGTCCTTATCTAGTTGGTTCTTCACAAATGGGATCCATTCGTATCATAAGATTCAATCAGTTTCAAGTATCCTGAGTCATGTCGATCATTTAGTTTAGTATCTATATTTGATCTCAACAGGATGTATCCTTCCTAACATACCTCATCAACCCCATCCATCCTCTCGATCCTATGGCAAGGGATGTTTTGCAATTGATTGCAATCTTTTGGTACTTTTGGCTTGTATTTATCATTTGAGCTCCCTATCATCACTTGTCAAGGCCACCATGATCTATCATATTATGGTGTGTTTTTACTAGTTAACATAGGGGCATATCTTGATCTTTGTTTGTCTGTGTCTTCTTAATTGTCCCACGTAGTACTTGTTATCACAGGGATTTGCACCGACATGCAAAGTTGTAAAGCTCTGCAATCCCATGAAACATTGGAGTACTTTCAGGTTGTGGGTTCCCTATTTGAAAGTAAACCTCTGGATTATAGGCCGGCTTCCTTTTTGATCTTCTATTTTTTTTACTAATGAAACTGGTTGGGAAAAGGGAAGAAAGTGATAAGATGAATGCAAAACTAGAAAAATAATTAAATATTGGTGATGCACCTAATTGGAAATCTAAACTGCAACCTAAATCATAAATGATTACCCAGCACTTCTACTTGCACAACCTAATTTGATAGCTTAATCAACTAAATGCTTTATACAAAGGCTTTATTTGAATACAATTTCGAGGGAAAACACTTAGTTTTCATGACTAAACTGCATAATCAATTACATGCATAATGTATAACCAATGAGCTTAAACTAAATTGCATACATATATTAATGAAATGAGACAGAAAAATTTAAAGGTTTCTAAATTGAAACACAATAATCATCAATCAAATCCCACACAATAATGATGACTAAAATCTTGAAGGCAAAACTCGAAAATACTAGAAATTAAAAGGAATTCTTCTACAAATTACAAACTTAATTAACCTGTAAAAGCTACTGCATAATCTTTTAAACTATGAAAACTGAATTATTTGAAGTCTCTTTGCTGAAGGCAAAGGCAAAAAATAAGAACTGAAGGAAAAATAATTTTTTTTTTTCCAATTTATACAATAGGGCATGCGTAAAGCATCCAAGAGATGGAATTGAAAGCTAACTCCAAGTGAAAATATCTCTCTGAAGCTTCTCTCACGAACAAAAGAGAAAACCCTCAAAAAGAGGAGTCAAAATCGCATGAAAAAGAGCAAGGATAGGCTCAAACTCCTCCTTTCAAACAGTTAGACCAAAGAAGATCTCAAAACTACATGAAAAAGCTATAGTTTTACTCCAAATGTATGAAATTGTCTCCCAGTTGCACTTCTTCGCATGATCAGTTAACTCAATCACAACTCCAACTCCACTCTCGTCCTTGATGCTTTTGTATGCCTTTAAGTGGAGGTAAGTAATTTAAATAATATTAAATTAATCAATAATTAATTACTTTAATATGTGTGATATAACTGCCTCCTTATTCACACTTGTATGACATATATTAAAGCAATTTATAGTTTATTTCTTTAATAATGTTTACATTATTATCTCTAGTTTTGAAAACATGCAAGAATAAGGAAAAGGGGAAACATTGAGTTTAAAATCATAGCAAGACATTACAAGGTAACTTTAGGAGTTAACTTGGAGTTTGATCTATAATTTTCAAATTTTTCTTGAAAATATCAAAAGATATAATGAATACTTTATGAACAAATTTTAAAATGATGCAAAGCTTATCAAAATTAGGTCAAAAAAAGGTCAGCCATATTAGGGTAAACAAAACCCTGATGACAAAAGAAACCTGTGGCCTAAACACTTGCATATCACTTGATTTAGCATTCATTGATTGTTTGGGCATCGCCAATGGAGAGATTAGGGTTTCGACTTGAGTCGGGAGTCTCTGTGATCTCGATTGTTCACCATTTTTCTACTTCTGAGAGATTCATGTCGCTATGTATGGTAAGTTTTGTAAAAAAAAAAACTGAAATCTTCGTCCATTTGAAAAATTTCTTTGGTTCTCCACTCTTTTTTATTTCGAAGCCACTTGTGGGCTTCTAGGTTGCGGTTGTGGCATATATTTCAATTATCTTCTTTCTTCTGTGCAATCTAATTCCCTGTTGCTATCCTCTTAGATTGGAAGGTTGTCATTCATGGGGCTTCTAGAGTTTTTAAGGAATTCTCTACATGGCCTTTTGCTAGAATAGCATGGTGAGTTGCCTTTTCTCTATGTATTTTCTTGATACACCCTTCTTAATTTCTAGCCACAGGCTTACAAGGGTTTCTGGGCTTTCTTGAAACCGTTATGTGATAAAAAAATGATGGAAAATTGCTTATACTCTGGTTTCTTTAGCTTCTACTACCTTTCATTTTCCTGGAAATACTTTGACTATTAACTAAAATGAATGGCCTCCATTATTTTTTCCTTTGTAAAAGGAACGCCCATTGAAGGTTAGGGTCGCAGCTTTCTTCATCTGGGTATCTTTGTTTCCTCCATTTTCTAAAAATGCAAGAATAGATGATTTTTTCACTTTTCTTGCAATGAATTATAACATCCTTATTCTCCTATCACCATGCCTTGTATTTGATGTGAAAGGATTTTGGTGATTACAAACCATCATTACTTTTACTATGATCATGCTACACCTCTCTATGTATTTCATTCTCTATAGGTCACAGGCTTACAGTACATCTATATCTCTATTTTAAAATAGGCCACAACTTTCCAATGGTTGATTGCTTATGTAGCTTCCATGGTTTGAGGGTTTCTGAGAAAATATGCAGGTCATGGATACTTTATTTCTTCATCTTGCATTTTGAGGGTTTACAAAAAATCTAGGCCATAATTGCCTTTTTCCCTTATATTTACTCCACATGCTGCATTTCTTTCCTTTATATATCTAGAGAACAAAGAAAACAAAAGCCTACACAGTGTACTTGACTCTTGAATGCTAGGTCTTTTGGATCTTTAAATACCAAAACAAATACAATTTTTGATCCTTTCTTTATTCACTTTCCACTATTATTGCAAATGTTGTTGTTCTTGGCATATATCTATCCATTATAGCTGCCATTGTAAGTAAAAGACTTGTTTGATACCTCTGCAGTTGTATTACCTTGGCAACTAAATGAATGTTGAATATTCTTTGTATTTGAAGTCCATAGGCACTAAGTGTAAACTGTCCATGCTCAGTGTATTTGGATAATCCCATAACAGTAGGTACCTTGGCAACAGTAACCATACTTTAGCTGATTTTTACATATTCATTTGCTGCAAATGCATTAATTATAAATATTGAAATGATTACCATAAGCTCTTGATTGTGAGATGATTGTTGAAGCTTTGCTTGCTTTGGTAATTTTTTATGATCATTGCAACCTTATTTTCAGTCATAAGGATTGTCAAATACTCTTGTAGGATATGTTGATTGTAACACTCAACTGTCATCAATTGTATGGACAACTACTTATCATTTATGGGTAATTGCAAATATGATCATTGTTGTTCCTCCATCTTTATATGTATTCTTATGACTATCTTTTGATTGTGGCTGCCATTTGATAGAACATTTGAATCAACAGATGGTTGTCCCTTATAACTATTTTACAAAATTGTCATTAAGGTGCAAGGATTGCTCAATGAGAGTTCCTCTATGATGAAAGGATTTCCTCATGTATTTCTTCTTTGATGTATTGTCTAGACTCTATACCTTCATAGTTGTTGGGCGCAACCCTTGTGGGAGCCATATTTTCTCCACAACTATTGTGTCTTCAAATCCTATAGCTGCATAAGAAATAAACATGTTAGCAAAACAAAATGAATTTGAAAGCTTCCTTGATGATGTGCTCTTTCAATGACTACTTTTTGCTGACTTGTTCATGTGATGAGTGCCTGATAGGATGTAAGTTATACTTTTGTTGGTATGTAAATACGAGAATATTTGTGATTCCTCATTGCTCTAACATCACTTTCTAACAATCTTGTTGGCGCCCTTGGAGTTGGAGCTAAAACAACTGGAGATGAATATAAGAAGAAACAACACAATTGTGATTGTGATTTGTCATTCTAGGAAATGAATAATCATTTATTTTCTCATGTTTAATTCTATCTTCAGCTATATAGTTTACTTCTTCTGCATATTTATCATATGCTCCTAGTTATTTCAGTTACTCCCATGGCCTGTGTGGGGCACTTAAACACTTTTCTGGTTTTTTAAACTCAAAACAGAAATGGTTTATGTTATGATGTATCTTTTAACCCTCATAATGAATAAAAACAACATTACTATGCAACATTTTGATAAAATCTTTGTGTCATGATTTTCTGCATAATAAACTGAATTCACTCAATTGAATTATGAGCATAAAATATGTGTACCTTTCACCTAAATATGATCATCTATTTCTAGCTCTACCAAATTGAGCTGAGGTGAAAATTTTGGTAACATTTTGGTGATTTATTTTGTGTGCTTGCCTGCTAAGAATTCCATATCATTTTCCTTGTATATCCATTGGGCATGGAGTCCATTTTTGTCCTCTTATGACTCAAAACCACTTGTAACTTAGTAGCAAACAAAAATTGAAAGAAACTAGCAACTTTTTATAAGACAGAGCTATAAAATCATGCAGCATATGCACTTATTGAAAATAAAAACCTGAACTTAAACTAGCATGCAATAAAACTAGTGTGCACTTATTGAAAGAAAACTACCCTACCCTACACTACCCAACAGTGGTAGTGCTCATACATGACCATTCACTGGTTGTGAGAAATAACTGCCCTTCCTTATCAAGGAACACTAATTTACATGCTTATGAGCAACTGAAGGTAGATGAAGCACAAAAAGATATTCAATCAACTACTACAATTCTTCATGAAGGATGTAAACAAACTCACTCACCCTTTGATTTTGATCAACCAAAATGCTGATTTGGAATGAATGAGAAAGTTGGTCTTGTTGTCCTTTAATCTCAATCTCTTGCTTTGATTCTGTTATGGATAGATGCCTGATTGGGCATCCTTTAGAGATACTAAATCAGGGACTCTTTTTTCTGGCTTCCTTCTCATGTGATGTCTCTTCAACCACAACCTCTTTGGTTACCTAATCATGTTGATTACAATCCTTCATCTTGAAAGGTGCTAAGTTGTCAATAATTTTAGAGAAAAAATATTCAATGATAGTTGAGAATAAATCCTCTTCATGTGCAATTTCATTATACAATGTATCCTCTAACTTATCCTCATGATGGTTTTCAAAGCTCATACCTTTAACATTTATGATTTTACTGCTTTTCTTGCTCAATTTGAGCAACCTTTTCTTGTGAATCAACCTCTTGACCTTCTGAATCATGGTTTTCCTTATTTGTTTCTTCCTGAACCCGCACCATGCTTAACTGATTCTCTTCATTCTACTACTTGAAGCTAGGTATTGATGTTAGTTCAATGAAGTATTGCTCATCTTCATGCAAAAATCTTGGAAGTTCATCAAATAAACCAACAAAAATCTGAACTTGAGCATCCTTTTCTAGCTCAACTACCTGTTGTCCCACCTTTTTCTCTTCAAAATATTATTGTCTAGAGTGTAAACTGGAGACAAATACCCCAAGCTCATCCCAAAATGAGTCCTCTTCATTCTGATTTTTGTTTTGTTGTGGAAGAGGATTGTTTATTACCTTATTGTAGCCCTGTAGTGAGGTTAAAAGATCAACATATTTACCTTCTTGTTAGTGATCTAAGACTCATCTTTCTTATTATCAACAAAACATGGAATTTCGTTAATCATATCAGTTAAATCATAAGAAATATTATCCTTTTCTTGATCTAAATCTTGTTGATTCTCAACTACAACCTCCTTTATTTCTTGATCTACAATCTGATTATGCTTAAGTTCTTGAGTTTGAAAAAGCTAGGGAAAAGGCTTCTCTTGAAATATTGTAGGTTGAATCTATTCAAGAATGGGTTCCTCTAGTATAAAGCGTAGTGTATTGAACATGGGAACACCTTTTCCGAAAAATGGATTTGTAAAACTAGGAGCTAAGCTTGTTTCTTGCTAAATAAGAGACTCTTGAAATGAAGGGAAGCTTGTAAAACTTGGAGCTTCAACTTGGGAAGATATAGGAGACTCACCTTGACTGAAACTTGGAATTTTAACCTTGGGAACCTCTTTTTTGGTAAGTTTTAGCCTATTTTTTGCATCTTTTGCAACAAGTTGTTGAGCAATATTTTCTTCAAATTGCCTCCTTTGCATCTCATATTGTTGATCTTGAAGATAAGCTTGATAATCTAATTCTTGTTGCATATCAAGTTGTTGATGCCTCCTACATTCTTCTATCTGATTTATGATGTTTAACAATATGTCCTTGGTGTTATTCATGCTATTCTTCATATCATCAACCTCTTGGAGCTCATTTTGGGAATATAAATGTTGATATGAAGGTTGAACAAGGGTGGGTGGGTGGAAATCATAATAAGCATGTTATTTATTCATTGTGGTATGGTTGTTTGGGATAAATACAATAGCATAGCTAGCCTTATATGGCTGATAAGGATGTGGATAAGCTGGACTTTCATGAAACAAAATTTGGTATACATGCTGACTATGAAAACTTGACATCTTTACTCATATAATTAGCTGGAAATCAGAAATAACAGTTGTGTTTGAAACATACCAGCATTGGGTCTTGTTGAAACTAGTATATGTGCTCAGAGTTTCCAAGTATAAACAAGCTCTAAAAGGTAAAAAACACTATTGTATATACCAGAACAACAACCTGCAACTTTGAATTCTTCTTTCTCTGAAGTGTGCTTCAGAGTCCCACTGGGCATGCCAAAAACTATTATCACAAGAAATTGCACCCACATGTAAATTTGTAAAGCTCTGCAATCCCGTGAAACATTGGAGTACTTTCAGGTTGTGGGTACCCTATTTGAAAGTAAACCTCTGGATTATAGGTCGGCTTCCTTTTTGATATTCTATTTTTTTACTAATGAAACTGGTTGGGAAAAGGGAAGAAGGTGTTGATATGAATGCAAAACTGGAAAAATAATTAAATATTGGTGATGCACCTAACTGGAAATCTAAATTGCAACCTAATTCACAAATGATTACCCAGCACTTCTACTTGTACAACCTGATTTGATAGCTTAATCACCTAAATTCTTTATACAGAGGCTTTGATTGAATACAATTTCGAGGGAAAACACTGAGTTTTCATGACTAAACTGCATAATCAATTACATGCACAATGTATAACCAGTGAGCTTAAAGTAAACTGCATACATATATTAATGAAAGAAGACAGAAAAATTTAAAGGTTTTTGAACTAAAACACAATAATCATCAATCAAATCCCACACAATAATGATGCCTGAAATCTTGAAGGAAAAAACTTGAAAATAGTTGAAATTAAAAGGAATTCTTCTGCAAATTACAAACTTAATTAACCTATAAAAGTTGTTGCATAATCTATTAAACTATGAAAATTGAGTTACATGAAGTCTCTTTGCTGAAGGCAAAGGCAAAAAACAAGAACTGAAGGAAAAAGAAAAAAAACTTTTTCCAATATATACAATAGGGAATGCATAAAGAATCCAAGAGATGGAACTGAAAGCTAACTCCAAGTGAAAATATCTCTCTGAAGCTTCAATCACAAGAAAAAGAGAAAACCCTCAAAAAGAGGAGTGAAAATCACATGAAAAGAGCAAGCATAGGCTCAAACTCCTTCTTTCAAATAGTTAGACCAAAGAAGATCTCAAAACTACATGAAAAAGCTCCAGTTTCATTCCAAATGTATGAAATTGTCTCCCAGTTGCACTTCTTCACATGATCAGTTAACTCAATCACAACTCCAACTACACTCTCGTCCTTGATCCTTTTGTATGCCTTTAAGTGGAAGTAAGTAATTTAAATAATATTAAAGTAATCAATAATTAATTACTTTAATATGTGTAATATAACTGCCTCCTTATTCACACTTGTATGACATATATTAAAGCAATTTATAGTTTATTGCTTTAATAATGTTTACATTATTATCTCTAGTTTTGAAAACATGCGAGAATAAGGAAAAGGGGAAACATTGAGTTTAAAATTCATAGCAAGACATTACAAGGTAACTTTAGAAGTTAACTTGGATTGGAAGGCCATCATTCATGGGGCTTCTGGAGTTTTTAAGAAATTCTCTTCACGGTCTTGAGCTGGAATAGTGTGGTGAGTTTCCTTTTCTCTATGTATTTGCTTGATACACCCTTCTTAATGTTTGGTCATGGGCTTACAAGGGTTTCTGGGCTTTCCTGCAAGCATTCTATGATAAAACATGATGGAAAATTGTATATACTTTGGATTCTTTAGCTTCTACTACCTTTCATTTTCTTGGAAATACTTTGAATATTAGCTAAAATGAATGGCGTCGATTATTTTTTCCTTTGTAAAAAGAAGACTCACTATATGTTAGGGCCATGACTTTCTTCATCCATGCATCTTTGTTTCCTCCATTTTCTGAAAATGCAAGAATAGAACATCGTCTTTTCACTTTTCTTGCAATGAATTATAACAGCTTTCTTCTCCTGTCATCATGCCTTGTATTTGATGTAAAAGGATTTTGGTGATTAGTGAACATCATTACTTTTACTATGATCATGCTACACCTCTCTATGTATTTCATTCTCTATAGGTCGCGGGCTTACAATACATATGTATCTCTATCTTAAAATAGGCCACGACTTTGTAATGGTTTATTGCTTAAGTAGCTTCCATGGTTCAAGGGTTTATGAGAAAATATACAAGTCGTGGATACTTTATTTCTTCATCTTGCATTTTGAGGGTTTACAAAAACTATAGGCCATAACTATCTTTTTCCCTTATCTTTACTCCACAGGCTACATTTCTTTCCTTTATATTTCTAGAGAACAAAGAAAACAAAAGCCTACACAGTGTACTTGACTCTTGAATGTCAAGTCTTTTGGATCTTTAAATACCAAAATAGATACAACTATTGATCCTTGCTTTATTCACTTTCCACTAATTTTGTAAATGTTGTTGTTCTTGGCATATATCTTTCCATTATAGTTGTTATTTTAAGTAAAAGACTTGTTTGGTACCTCTATAGTCGTATTACCTTAGCAACTTAATGAATGTTGAAGATTATTTGTATTTCAAGTCCACAAGCACTAAGTGTAAACTATACATGCTCAGTGTATCTAGATAATCCCATAACAGTAGGCACCTTGGTAACAGTAACATAGTTCAACTGATTGTTGCATATTCATTTACTGTGAATGCATTAACTATAAATATTGAAATAATTACCATAAGCTCTTAGTTGTGACATGATTGTTGAAGATTTGCTTGCTTTGGTAATTGTTTATGATCATTGCAACCTTATTTTCAATCATAAGGACTATCAAATACTCCTGTATGATATGTTGATTGTAACACTCAACTGTCATCAATTGTATGCATAACTGCTTATCATTTATGGGTAATTACATATATGATCATTGTTTTTCCTCCATGTTTATATGTATTCTTATGACTGTATTTTGATTTGGCTTCCATTTGATAGAACATTTGAATCAACAGATGGTTGTCCCTTATAACTATTTTACAAAATTTTCATTAAGGTTCAGGGACTGCTCAATGAGAACTCCTCTGTGATGAAAGGATTGCATCATGTATTTCTTCTTGGATGTATTGTCTAGACTTTGTACCTTCATAGTTGCTAGGCTCAACCCTTGTGGGAGCCACATTTTCTCCATAACTATTATATCTTCAAATTAGGAACATAACTTTTCCTGTACCTGCACAGGAATCAAACATGTTAGCAAAAAAAAATGAAGTTGAAAGCTTCCATGATGATGTGCTCTTTAAATTTCTGCATTCTGTTGACTAGATCATGTGATGAGTGTCTAATAGGATGTAAGTGTTGTGGCTATAGCACACACATCCCATTCTGAATGGGGACCTTATTTCTTGTCACCTTTGTCAGGTCACATTTTTTCTCTGCCTCGCTTGGCGTGCCTCAATTTTGAATTCTATGTGGTTGAGGAGCTCTTACAAAATCATCTTAAGTCAATCACACTTTCGCCCCCCCCAAAAAATTTCCTATGTCATGGTTTGCGCCAAACGTCCTTGGGACGGTGCGGGTTCACACTTGCGGGCCGCTGCACGTGGAATTTCCTTGTGATCTCACTATTTTGAACGGCGAACGCTTGGCATCCTCTCGACCCTCAGGATCCACATCATTTGAAATGGAAATCACTTGACCATTGTCTGCATGTCGGACTCCACCAACCCTGGCACCGTCTAGAAGTGACCGATCAACCAACCCAATGACTGTCGTGCGAGCATTAATGGATGGCATTAAATGCGCTAAACCCTATATATACTCTGACCGACCTATCATTTTCAATAAATTCTTTTGCAAAGAAGTCAGAGCATCGTCCTCAGTCACCATCACACCCACAACTCATGACCGCCACCCACCGTTCATTCTGCATAGTGTTCTTTGGGTTGCTCATCGGGATTTTCGGGTATGTTCACCCTTTTTCCCATGCCTCCATTTCTTTTCGTAAATGGATATGAACTCAATTGAAAACTAACTAAATCGCCAAATCTGAGTAAAGAACCTCCTGCTTGTTAAACTCATCATTTAAAATGCTCAGAAGACTTTGAAAGAATATTGAGTCCATCTAAGAACTTATCAATGTCACCACTATTCTTGAGGAGCGACATTCTCATTCCCCAAGTCCACTTCATTCAATTGACCATCCTTTCCTCAAACCAAAACACCAACCCTTTCGAGTCCGCCATCAACGTCGTCAGACCCACCTCTACAGGGAATCCTCCACCCTCAACAGTCTAAATCCATGGGATGCACATTGAAAACACATCAGGAATATCATCTATCAATCCCTTTGGACCTACCTTCACGGCTTTCCATAGGACTTGTGCCCTTTGGGAACGTCGTTTCAAACGGTTGTCCCATAGCATCGTTCTGCCTAGCAGAACCTGACCCAGTGATTGGACAACGACAAGAAACACAAGGTTAAACCATTCATCCACTGCCTCCCTCAGGATTGGTTGTGCAGGTGTCCTTGTTTCCATGGTTATTTCTTTTCATCATCTCAAATGACCGTTTTAGCTCGCCTTTTCGACCTATGGGTGTCGCACGACCCTTTTTCATTCAAACGATTTCCAAACAACTCAGCGTAGGGGTCAACCGTTTCCATGTGCAGGCCCGCTGATGCAGACTTCCATCCGCTCCATATTTTTTTCCCCCTGCCATTCTAAACGATCGTCTAATACCGTCTTCTCGACTATCTGACCCCACCTCTCAAAGTTTTTTCAAAAGTGTAAAGTGCCCAAAAGGTAGCGAAATCTTGCATCCACAAGCAAAGTCTTGTGGACCGCTGCATGTGGAACTCCATATTTCCTTCACTATTTTGAAAGTCCGCCAACCCGTGTCCTCTCCCTCCGCAAATCCCACACTCCTGATCATTGTTTGACTTAATAAATCAAACAAAAATAAAGAATAGGCGTTTATATACCTTTGCGGGCTACCGTGCCCTCTTCGCTATTTCAAATGACCAACCCTTGGTGTCCTCCCGCAACTCTTGGCCCGCATGCCCCAAACATCCTTCACCTCTATGAATCTTGCATTGCGGGGCTCCATCCTACCAGTGTCATTCTAACGGCAAACACAAACAACTGCAAACCCATGGAGGTCCACACCCCTGGGCTCGCATTACACAAATTCCCTCCAACCAAAGGTGAAGATAATATTCAAAGGGATTTTGTACATGATTATCTGATCTAGTGTTGTTTTGGAGGACTTTGGTTGGTGTTCCTTGTATTTCATGATTGTATCGTTTACTGCCTCCTTTAGTTGCATGATACATGGAACCAACTGCTGGAACCTCTGGGATGGCTGCAGAAAAGGATAAAGGAAAGAAAATTGTGAAGGCCCCTCGAGGCAAAGAAGAAAAGGATCAAATGAAGTATAAGTTCCAAGGGGTTCCCATTAACTCCAAAGTCCTCATTGAGCGGAAGGACATTTCAAATACCAAATTGGGTCATATTGACCTCGATGAGTTTAAACAAAGGGTGAGGATAAATCCTAAGACAGAGAATGCCCAAAAAATTAGAGCAAGTGGGTTGGCCAAGGCCGCAGGATTCCCACCAACCCTTATCGTCCCCGAACTTGTAATGGCTTACAGAGAGGCCTACCAAGTAGAAACTAGAACCATTATGGATAAGGAAGGAAACATATTGGCTGATTTGTCCACCAAGTCTATTGGGCACACATTCCACATCCCCATAGTCATTATAATAGAGCAAGCTACCATAGAATATGAGAAGTAGATGTGGGATGAAGATCCCCTTAACTGCAGGAAATTCATTAACCAACACTAGGTGAAAGATAAGAGGGGAAGTGCCAATAAGGTTCCCCAGGAGTTATACCATAGCGACTTCTTCGAGGATTATCATTATTTGGTAACCCTTCTGATTAAGGTCATGGGTCTTCCAACCGCTTCTTTCTTTTAGGAATGGATGTTTTAATTCATTGAGGAAATCATCTGAGGAAAAACTTACTTTGACTAGGAGGGAATGATCAGTAAGTGTCTGCATGAACAGTTTATGGCAATAAAGAAGACCTCAAAGTTTTATATGACATCTTAACTTGTGTATTTTCTCACCGACTGTGTCCAATATAGAGGCCTATTTTCTGCACCAAATCTAGATCCGTGAACAGAGTTGAAAGTATATTATTGATGATGTTTTCTGCACGGCAACAACTCAGGCAAAATAAAAGTTATCCTATCTCTCTTGAAAGGTTGATCTCTATGGGAAAAGAGATAACCCCAAGGTCTCTAATGTTAGGTCTTGACAATGCAAATAAATCAACTCGGAGATAATGTGAAAATACTGGTAATCACAAACGAACTTTACTAAAGCAAATATTGAACTCAAATTTATCAGGTCTAACAATATGTTGATACTTCAAAGCCTAAATCTAAACTAGATAATAAAATAAATAACAAAAGATAAAGGTTTCAGAGATAATTCTAAGACTAATTCTAACCCTTAGATTGACAATACAAATGATAAGATGCTCGAAATGGACCAATCCCTCATAAACTAATTCTTGTTTAACCCAGATAAATTTGCAATCTTACAGAAATAGTGCAATCTTCTAAGGTGTTAAAGATTTTCAGATCATGCATATTCATTCAAGAAAACCCTATTGCAATTGAAATGAACAAACATTCATAATTGAACTAAGCACAGTTTTAAGTCTAGGCTAAGTTTGCAAGGCATCTAACAATCAGCTAACTACAAAAAGTATGGACTAGAGATTGTTGCAAACACTTCAAGCATAAAAACCTAAACATCATCAAATCATCTAACATCAAATAAACTTAAGCAATTTTAAAGGAGAACCATGTCAAATAAAAATAAACACAAGAAAGGCACCAAATCACAATGTCTTTGCTTCTATTAAATCATCCAAAGTAGCAACAATTCCAGTCTTTTGTTACACCACTTGCTTGAAAAGATAAACTAAACTCTAACTCTAATTCTGGCTCTTACAATTCGCTCTAATGTAAAAAAATTCTCACTTTTTCTAACCCCTTTACATTTGAGGCATAATGCCAAACTTATAGAGAACCCCCCAAGATATGTCAGCCCAATTAGGGTTTACAATAATAAACGGCTACACAACAGGCCGGCCAAGATTCGAAAAAGATGAAATGTGCATTATGCACCATTTTCATCTGAGTCGGCCTATGGTCTCCAACAAAACTCGGTCCAATGCATGCGAAGGAAGAGGAGAAAATAATGGGGAAGCACAAATTCCAATGTAGCATTGCATTAACTACTTCCCCCTTTCTCCTTAGCATGCTCCACCTTATCCCGCACTAACACAAATACCCTATCCAAGTTGGAAATAGGTGGCATAGAAAAAACCCTAACTCTCCTCTCAAGGCACTTGATATCATCTCTTGACTGCCTCACTATATTATCCCAATCTACCCTATTTTCTTGATACCTAAAAATAACTACAATGTAAGTCGCTGCATCATCCCACTAATGTTCAATGATAGGGCCCTCATTGATGGGAGAATATACATATTGCCACCATTTTATCAATTGCTCTAGGCTAAGATGCTTGGGTGTAAATTTCTTTCTCCCTTTCATCACTTCAAAAAAGGAAATACACCTATTATAGATTTCAGTCAAAGTATCTTCAATCTACCTTCCTTGTTTATGTATCTTCTTCAAAGCCTTCTGCATTATCTGAAGAATTTCAAACTATTCCCAAGGCTCTACATTCTTGAGGAAGGAAGAATTCCCTCACTTATCAACTTTTCTTTAGTGTACTCCACCATAGTCTTTGTCTTTTGCAGCAGGAGATCTACATCTTCCTTATCCTGAGCCAACACACCTTTCAGCCAATCTAATGACCTCATTACATCTTCTCCAGTCGAAAGGATGTCTTTGATAGCATTATCTCCCTCGGTTTTCACACCCTTTAACCAACCGGCTGTAGCATGTGTGGTGCTCTTCATTCTTTCCAACTCTGATATTGTTTCTGGAGGTAGGAAGCCTGCAGCAGATGAGGAAGAACTGATGGATTGCAAGGGTTTCATCAACTCCTACAAATATCTCTTAAGTTTCGCATTTTCTTTCTCCAACTCTGATTTAGTTTGTACCTCTTTCCTCAAGCTGCCAAGGATTACAGTAGTGGAGCCTTCATATTCCTCGATATCTTGCTCCATGGAAGCATGCCCTTGATTGATAGTCCGCACACTATAATCCTTTCCAGTCACCTCATCCCTATCCTTGTTAGGAGAAGGGGTAGAAATGTGGACTACCCTATTATTCAGATCATCCATATCAATCCAAGAAATGACCCTGGCCTTCTTCTTTTTCTTTCCCTTTCCAATATTTTCTAGTAGTTGATCCCAATTGGGAGGAGTTTCATCCACAACAATTTGTCTACTCTTCAATTAGTTATCCAACCAACCTGGAACAGTGAATTTTGATTATACTTTGTCCCATCCAGCTTCTTCCTATTGAATGTTGTGCACACTCTCCTCCATTCTTGATTCCTCGGGGATCTCCCTAACTAAATCCTCCTCTTCTTTACTGTGCTCCTCCCCTTTGTCTTGTACTCATGAGATAATCTTGGCTGGTATCTCCTCCTTCTGAGGAGATTTATCCTCATGAACCCCTATAGGTGAGTCCCTATAAGCCACCAAAGGAGATTGCATGACCTTCTCTATCTCAGCCTTGGCATTGTAGAGATCACCCTCCTGGAATTCCTCTTCTCCATGATCTTGGGAATCTTCAGCATCTTTTGGTTCATCTAGCATATTGCCAGTCTCATGAGAAGGAGGGATGTCTTCCTGTTCGGTGATAGGAGTAGTCATGGGAATATTTCCTTTCAATGTAGCATCCTTAAGAGAAGGAGTCCTAGAGCTCTTCCTCCAACCAATCAACTTCTCCAATTGGCTTATCCTTCACAGTGTCAAAGTTATGGCCTTGGATTAAATTCCCATCCTCCTCAATCTGATCAAGAACAACCCTTATGTTGTATAACTGTACCAAGCTGATTGGTAACTTGGACAACTTCTTTTTTCTGACCTCAAATTTGTCACCAATGTTGGCCTAGTAGTTCTCTAGGTCATCCTTGTGGCTATATTCTCTGCTAGCCTTCTTTTGTGCTTCACTGGTTATGTCAAATCTATATTTCTTGGAATGGAAGGAGAGACCAAGAGTGATCATTTCTTCCTTAGAAGCATTGGATGAGTTGATAGAAGGGCATACTTCACTAGTGCGTATCCTTAAAGGGAAGTCATTACCAAATTTGGTCTTGTTCATTTCCCCCTTCAAAATTACATCAAAGTCACATATCTATCTTGTGACCTCAAGGAGTACAACATAGTATGTAGGGTACCTTGGGAGTCTGTACGGAGCCCTCTGATAGCCATCAATTCTTATGTATGATAAGGTGGGGAACTGGATAAACCAAGCTCCAAACCTCTTGATTAATTCTTTGGCTTTATCTGAAATTCAAACATGCTCTGCACCTTGGAGCAGCCTAGTGATGTACATGGTGAATGCATCATTCACCCTTCTTTAGCTTGAGTTACCTAGGTGTAGCTATGGGTAAACTTCATAAGTTACATCTTGTGCAAACACACCCCTTGTGCTCAATCCCTTGTATGGGTGGAACCTAGCTAGAGCATATAACAGGTAAGAGGTCATTGTGAAACTCTTAGTCTGCAGGACATTACACATCTGTTCATCAATCATGACACTTATAATGCTTGCCTAGTGGTATTGTATACCCTATTCCATCCTAGCAATAACATGGAGCATCCAATTCTTGAAAAATCCTGCACTATTTAATCCTACCACCCTATTGAGAAGGGTGATAACACCATAATACTCCTTAAATTTTAGTTTGACTAACTACTTGGACAACTTGGAGAAGTGGGACTTAGGTTTCTCCAACCAAGAATTAATGACCTATTGGGATTTGATGGTGTCCTCCTCGTAGAACTTCCTTGCCATATCCATGTCAAAATTCACCACATGAGACCTACCAGGCATGTCAAAGGTCTGGGCTATAGATACATGATTCAAATTTGCCACAATTCTCCCTTGGGGACTGACTATCCTCTGTGTACATCTGTCATAGTGCTTAGCACATTCAAGCACCAACTCATAACACTGCATTGTAGGAGGAAATCCAGCTACATGTGCCAATCCTGATTCCAATGTTCTCTTGTCCAGTAGAGAGGTATTTTGTGCTGCCATTCTTGCCTTGAACTCTTCATACTCCCACAATCCAACATTGGTATCAGTTACCCTTGACTAGACGAAAGTAAGCTTTCTCTCCAGAATTTTTCTCTTGATATCCATCTTAATCCTTTCTTCTTTAGAGATGGAAGACCCCTATGCACCTGGATCCACTACCTTACCCTTGGTTCCACTTGTCATCGCCTTACCTGATTCAGCCTACATTCGACAAAAAACCATAGTAAAGATCACATGGAACACAAATTAATCAACCATAGAGATAATTTCACCTTCAAGAAAAGTCCCATGATAAGAAAAATGCTTAAAACCCTCATAAAAAATAATTATTCCAAAGTTTGGGTTTTCAGCCCTTCCACGAAATCCAGGCCAGAGAGGAATTTTGGGAAATTCTCAACCAGGTGAATTCCAGCAAAACAAGTACACAAGCATCCAACAACCATTTAATCAACTGATAATCACTAAGAAATAGCATGAAACATCTTAAAATAAGTCCAAGTCGACTATCAAATGTATAAACATTAAGCAAACTTCATGCAATTCCTCAATTCTCCATTTTCAACAAAATCTCAGGAAAATTCGTCAGGGATGGAAATCTGCAAGAATAGCAATAATTCACAAACTCCGAGAAAATGAAGGCACCAAGAACTTTCGGGAAAATCTTGAAGCCACAGATTTTAGCGAAGCTAACGTAATTTTCACAATTTAAGCCCAGTTTCGGGAAAATGACAAGGCGACGGACAAACTGGGGAAATCCGGAGGTAGCAGAAATCCACGAGGCAGGCAAAAATCCAGATCAATGCATATTTTAGGAAAACAAAGAGAAAATAGGAAGTTGGGGAATTCCGGTAGATAAGGAATTTCGTGAAGACTCTGAAAACCCAAATACCTACGTTTTCTCTCGACCTCACTCAAATTGATCGAACGATCACAAATTTGAGGAACCAAAACCTAGAACCAACTCAATTTGAACCTCCTATAGAACATCCCTAAGTTTGAAACTCACCCTAATATAAATCGAGAAGGACTGGCAATGCCCTAGGCACGAAACCCTAAAATTATGCCATGGGAGCGCAGGGTAAGCTTGGTCTCAACTCATTTGTTTGCAAAGGTTTACCGAAAGCTCATCCCAACCCACACAAGCAAGCCATCTCAGGATGAAATCAAAAGGAAAGCTCAGAGACTCACTTGGGATCGACATTCAAACAAAATGGGAAAACCCTCAGCCTCAAAATACAATGCCAAAACAGGCTAGAACTCAAACCCTAAACATACCCAAAATGTCAAAGAAGCTCGTGCATTCAATCAAGCAAAAACAAGGCAATGTGAACAACATGAAAGGGCACCAAACGAAAACTAGAAATCCAAGCATCAAATGCAAAACCCGACCATACCAAAATTTTGACTCATAGCATATACGCACAAAGCATGAAGTGATTCATTTCAATCATCAAAAGAGGGAAAGCGCCATATACATACCATGAAGATAGGAAAAGATTGAAACAAAAAAACCTGGCAAGAAACCTCAAGGTGTGAGCTGAATGTAAACGACTTCACACAAAATCCAAATGCAACAATCAACCACAATTTCAATCACACAATCCAGCAACAGTACTCAGGATCAAGCACTCCATATCAAAAGGAAGCAAATGATAAAACCTTAATGACAAAAAAATCCTAAAAGTTGAATTAATACTCACCATGGAAATCACACAATTAATGCAGTCAAGACGGGTCAAACCAAAATTAAGGAATTTGACATGGTGATGGACTTTCGGAGAAATCCGATCCCGACGAAATTCTGCGAAGGACCAAAATCTCTGGATTTTCAATGAAAAGGAATTTTCACTGGGTTTCGAAAGGAAACCGGGAAATTTTGCCATGAGTGGATTTTCTCGAGAGCAGTAAAAAACCTGAAATGAGTCCAAAACTTAAGGTTTTCAATATGTATCATAGATGGACTATTCCAACAGGCAAGATAAACATCAAAGTGCATGCCCAAGCAAGGAAATCAGAATACAAAGGGCCAAAAAGACCAAGAGCGAAAGAGAAACAAAAACAAAAAAAAAAAAAAGGTCCCTACTTTTAGTGGGGCGTGTGTACAAAAAGTGCACAACAAATGGCGAATCCACTGGGAAAATGCTCCAGAGAATTTCAAGAATAAACTGGAATCAAGAACCCAAAATCTCTAGTTTCAATCCTTACATTAGGACACCTATGAACAAAGTTTCAGAAACCACAAGAAAGAAGACCTCTTCCTATACCAAGGTCCAAGTGTGTGTATTTGCATTCATTTCCCATTCCTTAGGTGCAACGGGAACCAAAGAAAGTTTGACCGAGCTACATAAAAGTTCTAACTTCAAAAGCAACCTAGATAGAGCCTCTCTTTCAATCAAGTGTCCATAGTCTCGATGAGGTTATTTTTGTGTCCCTCCCAAGCATAGCTCTACTATCAGCTAGGCGTCTATAGCCCCGGTAGAGATACTAGGATAGCCTTGATAAGGTGAAGATTCATTTTGATTTTCAATATTTTCTCTTTTCTTTCTTTTTTTCTTTTTTTAACATTCTTAAACCTTCATTTCACCTCGTAAGTAATGAAACTCATCGTCAGGGATGAGGAACACAGTGGCACTAAAGCAAAATATAAGATTTTTCACCAGGCCAAATTACATAGGAACCGTATGCAACTCCAGAATCTTTAAATTTTATGTGAAAATGTGAGACCCAAATATATTCCAAAGTTCATTCAAAACAAGTGACTCTAATTCTAAGTACAAGGGACATTTAGATAAAGTAATTCCACCACTTGACTCTGAAAAACTGACTAGTGTTTGTAAAAGAAATTTCTAGAACAACCCTAGGCAAGCAACCCGTTATGCAGATGCAACGGCCCAAAAAGCCAGACACCAAAAATAAAAATAAATGAAGCGGAAAGCAAAAACCAATGGAAGCAAACATATGCTAACCAAAGAAAAGAAACCCACATTAACCCAAGAAAAATAGCAGATAAGCAAAGCAAAGAAGAAAGATAACCTACTCTAATTATATACAAGGAAGAGCTGCAGAACAACTCAAGATTGGAAGTAATTCTTCAGGTACTACCCATTGATAGGCAGCAGGATATCCTAACCAGTGAGGCTTCTCAGGCGAAAAGCATTATCTCCCAGTATTTCTGAAATATGGTAAGGGTCAAGCCAAAGTTTTTCAAATTTACCATACTCTCCCTTACGGTCATGGGATTTATCCCAGTAGAGAACTGGTGCAGGAGCACCCCAAAGTTCATCTAGGAATGTTGACTAGAAGGTTATGAATTGGTAATTTGTCTAGGCCAAATGTAGCAATCTCTTTCTATTTCTTTGAGTTTGTGCCTAAGAGGCATTTGAGAACATGAGTTGAGTTAGTAAAGGTCATGTTGACCATTTGATAGATTGAGGTTTGGCTACAAGGATGGTTTAAGACCTTTGTAGACCTTCCTAGGTGTTAGAATCTCTAAAATTTTGCAAATAAGGCCTATTGGAAACCACAAGCGGCCATGGAGCAGTTAGGATCGAGCTTAACTAAATTAGAGAACCTATATATGGTGTGTCTCGACCTGAAACCAAGGTTAGAAGATTTTACAATATTCAAAATTCATGAATACAAGTGAAGACAGTGATAAGATTGTGTAATTTTCTGAGTTTTGTTTTGAATTTGTGTGATCAGGAGTGATGATGGCACTGTGAGATGTTGTAGAATGTAGTTTAGTTGTATTTGAAGCTTTGTGTTGCAATATCTAGTGAGTGTGTTCAATTTTCAAGCGTTGCTTAGTAGTTAGTTTTCTTCTTGTAGTTGTTGATCTGAGAGTCGGTCATTGTAGAATGGAGGTTTAGTTACATTCCCACTGTACTTTATGTATGGGCCCTTGGGAACTGTGACTAGGTTCCATGTTTGTAAATAGGATAGGGTTAGGAGTGGTTAGGATTCAGGGAATCAATGTGGAAGTCTTCTCATAGGCAAGCTTGACAGTGCCCGGCTAGGAAAGACAAGAAGTGTAGAGCACTTAACTTGCAGGGGTGTCCATCTCCTGGAAATTCACAGTGTGGAGAGGGTAGGTGTATGCCTTGCCAAGACTTAGCAAGAAGGAAGAATCTCCATCAACCCGTTTGGTGTGAGGAATCCTTAATAGTCTGCAAAGAAGACAGGAAAAGACCCAAGATAACCTAAGTTCTTGATCAATACCAATTGGAGGAATTGTACAGGCAATTGAAGGCCAAGACCACTACAATCTTCAAGTGATAGGCATGAGTAACAAGAACCCCAAAGGAAAACTCAATGTTCTTTGGTAGACCTTGGAGTATTAGTGTGTTTCCTCAGAGATGGAGACCTAATTGGGCTTTTGGCTAGTAGCCTTTTTAACCCTAGATGAGGGTTTGGTGAAAGTGATGTAAAGATGGAGTTTGGTGAACTTTCAAGAACCCTAGGAGGATGGTTTGAAGTTGTTGGAAGCATCTCCACACCCCTGCAAAGATAAAATTGAGTGTTGGGAATAGGTCAGCCTTTAGGGTAGATTAAGGGCTAAGGGAGAGTTAGAGGTAGTGCACCAAGATTGACTTGGTAAGCTGAATTGTGACGGTAGTAGGGTTGGTCAGGAGAACCAGGGGTACCTAAACATGAAGAAGGTCCTAAAGGTTAAGGTGGTGAAGTAAGACACCAAGGAGATCTTGCAAATAAAGATCCAGAGCATGGAACAGTGATTGTTCTGTCCAACCCTACCCTATCAAGAACTAAGTCAGAGATTTTAAAGGCTTTCGAATTAGCTCTCCTATCAAACCATCTTTTAACTACGCCCTAGTGTTTGGGAAAGTTTTCTAGGGCATCATCTCTCTTCTCTTCAAGGTGTAACAACTCAACCAAACAAGCTTCACACTTATCCTCCTTGTTATAGTATTCGTTAATGAACTGCAAGGTAGGGATCTTAAACTGGATGGGAAATACAAGTTCCAAACCATACACTAGGTGATAAGGAGAGGTTCCTATGGATGCCTTTTGTCTAGTACGATCTGCCCAGAGAACAAATCTAAGCTGGGTGTGCCAATCCTTAGAATTCTATTCTAGTATCTTACTGATGACTGTTAAAAGATTCTTATTGGAAGACTCAGCTAGACCATTACCTTGAGGGTACTAATTGGATGCAAATTTTATGATGATTCCATGGTCAAAAGCCCAATTGGAAAGTTTCAGTGATGCAAATGTAGGACAATTATCACAAACTAAAGATGATGGACAACCAAAATGATTAATAATACTTGACTCAAAGAAATTGATTACCACATCAGAAGTACATTGCTTACATGCAAGATCCTCAGTCCATCTAGTAAAATAATCGATTATGGTTAGAATATACCGGTGGCCTGTAGAAGAAGGTTGGTTAATTGGACCTATAAAGTCCATTCCCCACTGTGCAAATGGTTTCACCTCTATGACCGGCTGAAGTGGAAGGGCTGCATGTTTTTCCTTATTTGCTATCGTTTAGCATACATGACAAGTCCTCGCATGGTTACGTGCATCCCTAAATAAGGTAGGCCAATAATAACCTACCCTTAGGATCTGATTGGTAGTAGATCATGCAGAACCATGGCTTGTGCCATATCTTTCATGGAATTCAATCATCACTATGGTAGCCTTTTCCTTCCCCAGACATCTTAAATACATGCCCTCATGATTTTTCTTATACAGGATGCCCCCTTTCATTATAAAACTACCACTCTTCAGGTGCAAGGCCCGCCTTTGAACTATATTAAAGTGATCAGGACACCGCTGGTTCAATAAATAATAAATGATTTCATCATACCAGCCACCTGGAGATATGTCTTGGAGATGATAATGCTGAGCTGTGAGATCAGGACCTATCTCAACCATTGTCTTCATCAGTCCCTGCCCTCTCACCAACTTCATGGGTTGAATCTCAATATCATATTCCTACAACATAGTTACCCATTTAGCTCTTTGTTCACCTAGCTCATTCTGCATTAGCAACAACTTCACCGCAGGATCAAGCACTATGGAAAAAACCTTATTCACAAAATATAGTGTCTAAACTTTTTCACTTCTCTAACCAAAGCATAAGCCTTCTTTTCTACATTGTGATATCTCAATTCTACATCTTTCAAAGGGGTACTCATGAAGGTTATAGGATGTTCACCGCCTTGATCAGACTTTTGAGTCAACATTCCAACACAAGAGTGATCAGAAGCAAATGAATATATGTAAAAAGGTTTAGCGTAATCTGTACTCACCAACACTGGAGCCTCAACAATAGCTTTCTTAATTTCTGTAAATGCCTCCTTGGCTTCCGCACTCCATTCCACTTTGGCCTCTTATTTCAACATAGCGTTCAAGGGCTTTACTATATCTACAAATCCAGTAATGAACTTTCTAACGAAGTTGATCTTCCTAAAGAATGACTTCATTTCCTTTTTTCTTGTGGGAGGCTGAATCTTTAAGATAGCCTCTATTCTTTTAGCATCAAGGGCGACACCCTGCTCTAAAATAATATATCCTAGTAGTTTTTCTTTTGTAACCCCAAAAATGCACTTCTTTGGGTTAAGTGAGATGCCAAACTCTCTGCACCTTTGGAATACTTTACATAAATCTGCTATATGATTACCTCGCTTCTTAGAGAAGACTGTCAAATCATCCATATAAATAATGATGCACTTACCAATTATGTCCTTAAAAGCAATATCCATAGCCCTCTAGAATGTAGCTCCAGCATTGATCAACCCAAAGGGCATTCTTCTGCAGGAAAAAGTTCCCTATTTCGTAGTGAAGGCAGTTTTATACCTATCCTCATATTGTACCATGACTTGGTTGTATCCAGAATACCCATCCAGAAAAGACATCATCGAGGATCCATTGGCAATCTGAAGTACCTCATCTAGTATAGGAATCAGATAATTATCTTTTTTTGATGCTCTATTAAGATTCCTAAAGTCCACACATAGTCTGATTTCTCCATTCTTTTTCCCTACTGGAACCAGATTCACAACCCAGGTTGAATGCTTCACTGGAAATATAATCTGTGTTGAAAGTAGCTTATGCACTTCTTTCTGAATGATGGATTATAAAAGAGAATTAATTGGTCTCTGTCTTTGTCTGAATGGTTTGACGTTTGACTTCAAGGGAATGGTGTGCGTAATGATTGAAGTATCATATATTTTCAAATCTTCGTAACTCCAAACTATCAAATCTCAGTAATGTATTTATAGCATCAATAATCCCTCTCCTTTCTTTGGGAGTACATACTTTACCAATAAAAATATTCTTTACGTCATTTTGTGTTCCCATGTTGTATGTTTCACATTGACTACTGAGAGATTCCCTTTTGACTTGTTGTTCCTGGTCTTTTATCTCATCCAAATCAAAAATTCATTCCAATTACACCATACCTCATGGAATAGTGTTGGTCTTCAGGTTGATGACCCCTGCTAAGTCCACTTCTACCTCTTGAGGCTCTATCTCATCAATTACTTGAGAGGCAAGCACACCACAAATTGTAATGAAATCCAAAATATACTTATCATCTTCAAATACCTAGAAATTGGTAACGTTGTCAAATACCAAAGGTACTAGAGTGAGTTCTATAGTAAAATTCTTCAATCCTGAAAGTTGCAAGGGTTGCAATGTACTAGCTGCTTGAGCTAGAGAATTTGCAACTTGGTTCTTACTTCAAGGAATCAACTGGATTTTGAATGCATCAAATCCCTCAATAAGATCTCACACTCTATGTCTATAATTAGTCATCCTCCTGTCACCGCATGAATACTGTTTCCTCACCTGCCTGACTACCAACTCAGAATCCCCAAAAACTTGTAATATCTTAACTTTCTACCTTGATGCCATTAACAACCCATGGATTAAAGCCTGATATTCAACCACATTATTAGTGCATTGCAATTGTAGTATATGAGTAGAAAAATAGCTTTTTACCTTTAGGAGTGATCAGTTCAAACCCTACTCCAACACCTTGTTTACATTTGGATCCATCGAATCTTAACGTCCAACAGCCACCAGTCCCTGATTGCTTCAAATGATCTTTCATTTTAATGCAAATAGGAGGCTTCTCGAGAAGCATTGGGCTTCTACCCTTGTCATTATGTGGTCCTCCTTGTATATTCAGTCTGACAATTCGTGTTGGGTTAATACATTTTTGTACCTGCTCTATAGTAGTCTGACATACATGAAATTCCAACTCAGAGTGGGGGGCATCATGGACTCGACACCAGTTAGGGAGTAACAATTCTTCAAAATTCATACTTCTACCCAGCTGGATCTAATTCTCCATACACCTTTGGATGAACTCATGGAAGTTAGCCAACAAACTGAGTTGCCTATTTTCTTGGTCATTAGTTTCATCTATTTTCTCACTCAGTGTTTCAGAATCATTGATGGACTTATCTTGCATCATAAAAATTTCCTCAGACCCACCAGATTCTAATGTAGATTCATAACAGGGGCCCTGTAGCATAAAGACCTCTTTTGTATCTAAGACTGATGCAACCAACACATAATTCCACATGCTGACCTCTTATATTAATAACTCATTTAAAGTATTCTGATACTCAGTAAGTACATACTTCATTCTAGGCTCTCTTTCAATCCTAATCTGATTTGGGACTCATTTCCATGGTAGCCACATGTGAGAGTGGTCTGTATATGTATACCCATTTAATGCCTTGGTGAAATCCTGACCCAAAATCAAACCATAGGTATCAGGAATATCAACAACCTAAATGTTGATCACTTGTTGCACCCTTGGATCTAATGCAACCTGCACGAGGATCATGTTCAGTTCTCCTACTACACTCACCTCCATCTTGTCTAATTGAGTGACCTTCTTTTGAGAAGTAATAGGGGTAATACCTAAAGCTTTGCAGATAACAAAAGGCATAACATTTTTAGATGCTCCTGAATCCAATAGACAATTATGCAGATTTTATCCAAAGATACAGATAAAAATTAGAAAGGGAGGGGTTTCCATCCTACCTTGGAATAGACTCAACTATGTGTCAGCTTGTGCAACCTGAATCTTATATTTATCTTTCCCTTTGTCCAGAGATGGGACCTAGCCCTAACCTTTAGGTGCCTGTGAATTGAAGGATCTGACAACTACCTCACTGTAAGTTGCTCCTTGGGGTGTTGTATTTGAATTAATAGACCCCAAGAAAGCATTCCTAATAGCAGAGACTCTTAATAATTCAAAAGAAAAAAGACTTACCTTTAATTTCTTCAATTCTTCAGTCACATATTTGCCTAGTTGCTCCATGTTCATATCAGCATAAGCCTCCTTGCAACCACTAGTTTGTTTGTCCTTTGATACTTCAACTTTGTTTCCCTTTGACAAGTACTATGTTGGCACATTGGGGTAATATGGATTATTATTGGCCTGCGGATCTGGTGGAGTAGTGAAATTTTTTGGAGGAATGGAATTCGTGAAAGGACCTCCACATTGTGGAATCTTGTTAGGCCTGTTCCTCAAACCATATTTCTTGATGGGTTGCTAAAACATCTGGACTTCTTCAATGCCAACTTCCTACTCATCCAAAGAGCCATTATCATTTTGATTCTCTTCATTAAACAACTAAGAGATTTCATCCTTATTCAGCACCTGCTCTGTCTCCTTATCCTGGTCACTGGACTCTTCTTCTAGTTCATTCTCCTCAACTTTTGGGAATGGAGCATGGTTAAGCACCATTACTAGAGAATCATAAGGATTTGAGGGCACAATCTCCTAACTATTGTAATTGTTTTCAACTTCATCCTGAAAGATGGAGGCAGTAGTCTGAAAATTAGTACAATCTAACTTAGAATGTTGACTTGTCTTATGGAGCCTACACCATCCAAACAAAGCTACTTCTGCCAGATACACACCACTCGAAGGCTTCTCCTAGGTAGGAGGTTAATCCAATGGAGTAGGAATTCCTCCATTATTAGGTCTAGTATTCCATGGTCCATTCTATCTAGGTGGTTTCCTTCTGTCAAACCCTTGTCCACCTTGTTGCCTGTTCACGCAGGATTTTGTAGGTAGCAGCAGTCTCATAGGAAACTTAGCTATTGGGGGACATAGTGCGTTAGCTAAGTGACTTCCGAGGTTTTATTGAAGCCGTATTTTCATTTAGTGGGGGAGGTAAAGGTTTAGAAAGACAATAAAATATGAAATCTAAACTACAGGCGATGCACCAAAAATCATAAATGAATTTACCAGAGCATAGTGCTAGATGCAAAGGCCCGAACCACCAAATGTTGTTTATTAAGTAAATTTTCTCAAAAGTACTTTAAAACATAACAAACACCCTCTAATTTCATAGCATAATCTGACATAACTTTAACCCACACAAATGAGTCGAGAAACATGATCTGTATTTATTTAGATATGAAAGATCACAAAAGCCCAAGAACAGGCAATCATACATTATAGGAAAATAATAGCACAGACTAATAGTCTTATCAAATACATGAAAAATAGAAAGACTGAAATGATTGGCACAGTCTACAATCTTCAAGTTTAATAAAAATATTACAGAGGCTTTTCCTAGTGCTCGGGAGATTTTAGCAACTTAACAACAACCTAATAAAAGAGAAAAAGGGCCACATATATAGGCCAGTCCACCACTTGAAAAACCACAGAGAAAGATGCCACGAGCAAACATCGACGCCCCAGATCACCTCGAGTCGCCAACGAAAACAACAATCACCCAGCAGTGAACCAAACTTCTTTACCACCTGCTAGCGGCTATTCATCGCCTCAAGGGTGTGATCTCTCTTCTCCTGAACCTCGAGTAGCTCATAAAACCATACCTCCATTGCTCCATTTTGTTCAATCTCTAGATATTTAAGCAACTATAGGGTAGGGATTTCCATGGCAATAGGTAGCAATTCCTCCTTCCCATTCACCATCTCATAAGGAGATGTCTTTAGTATCTACTTGGGCGTGATACGATCTACCCACAGCACTGTCCGAAGGTTCTTATGCCATTCTCTCTGGTGTTCTGAGCCTATCCTCTTGATTAACCTAATGAGGTTTTTATTTGTAGACTCTGTGAGGCCATTCCCCTGAGGATAAAAGTTAGAAGAGGTTTTCAAGAAAACCCCATATTTTAATGCGAACTGGCTCATCTTCAAGATGAGGAAAGCTTTGGCATTGTCAAAGATGATTGTTTTTGGCGAGCCAAATCTGGTTACCAACTGCTCTAGGAACTTAACAATCTCTACTTCCATTGCATTCTTCAATGGCACTGCTTCTGCCCATCTGGTGAAGTAGTTCATTGTTGTCAATATCCACCTGTGTCCAGCTGAGGAGAAAGGGTTAATCATCCTAATGAAATCTAGACCCCATTGAGCAAAGGGTTCCTCTACTACTACAGGCCTCAAAGGCATAGCAACATTCTTCCTCTTTCTGACATAAAACTGCCATTCATTGCAAGACTTTATTAATGAAAATGCATCTTTGAAAAGTGTTGGCCAAAAATAACCAACACATATAATTTTAATTGTTGTAGTCCTTGCAAAAAAGTGTCCTCCAGCTGGACCATTGTGATATTGATCCAATATTCTCTTGGCTTGTTCTTCATTTACACATCTTAGCAAGATTCCATTAAAATTTATTTTGAACAGTATACCTTCCAAGAGAACATAATTACTATTTTGTAAATGATAGAAACACCTCTTAGAAGAAGGGAGATTGATCGGATACCTCCCTATTTGCATGAAGTTCATTCTATCCTCCATCCAATTGCCTTCAGAGCTTTCTTCATTAAGTAACACAGGTTCCATGGCTTCAAGCTCTGTCATTGGTTCATTATTTTTAGCGAGGTACTCACACAGTCCTTTTCCCTTAACAGTTTTGGCAGGCCTGACTTCAATATCATACTCTAGAATCTTGGTAATCCAATTAACTCTTTTCTCTGTGATATCTCCTTCCATGATATATTCTCGCATACTAGGATGTGATACACAAACAATCACTTTATTGTATGATATCAAGTGCCAGAACTTCTTAAGCCCTTTCACAATGGCAAAGGCCTGCTTTTCTACAAAATTGTACTTTACCTCATACTCTTTTAAGGTGCATGAGTAGAAATCAATAGGAGACTCCCTTCTATCTTCTTCATTTTTCTGCATAAGCACTATGGCAATACTCTTGCCACCACCAAAAACATACATGACAAAATCTTTTGACAGGTCCAGGTTGACTAATATAGGGGCAAAAGAACTAACCTCCTTTATAATCTCAAAAGCTTTTCTAGCCTCCATCATCTATTTGAAAGTCTAATCTCTTTTAAGCATCAAGGTAATCGGTCGAACGATCCCTGCAAAATCCGCAATGAATCGGCTAATGATGTTGACCTTACCTAGAAATGATTGCACTCCCTTCTTGTTTACGGGTAATGCAAGCTCCTGGATTGCATCAACTCTTTTAGGATCAATGGAAATGCCCTCCTTTAAGACAACATACCCCAATAGCTTCCCCTGGGGAACTCCGAATACACATTTCTTTGGGTTTAAAGAAATCCCAAATTCCTGGCACTTCTGGAAGACAAGCTCTAAATGATCAAACTGATCATCGATAGATTTTGAAAATACTATCAAATCATCCAAATAGATAAGTATAATTTTATGGATTAAATCTTTAAAGGAAATATCCATGGCTCTCTGAAAGGTGGCTCCAGCATTTGAGAGTCCAAAAGGCATCTTGGCATATGCATATGTTCCCCACTTTGTGGTGAACGTTGTTTTGTGTTGGTCTTATTCTTTTACCCGAATCTGATTGTAGCCCGAAAAGCCATCCAACATTAAAAATAATTCAGAACCAGCCATGGTTTGTATAATTACCTTCATTGAATGCAGGGGGTAATGATCCTTTAAGGATGCTCTATTCAAGTCTCGAAAGTCTACACACAGTCGTATGTCTCCATTCTTCTTTCGGACTGGTACCAGGTTTGACACCCAAGTGTTGTGTTTGATTGGAAACACTATTCGGGATGCAATCAATTTATTCAATTCCTATGACATAAGGGATTCAATCTTTGGATTCATAGGCCTCTGTCTTTGATGAACCGGCTTCACTCCTTCTGATAGCTCAATTGTATGCTCAATAATCTCGGGGTCGTATCCTTTAAGATCATCATATGACCAAACTACTACACTTGGATATTCCTCACAAAAGTACCTTAGTCTATCTTTATTCTTCTGAGATACTTCCTTCCTTCCTGACCTTGAGATTTCTATCTTCTCTGATATACAAATCGGTGTAGTCACCCTTGTCAGCTACGAGCTTCATTTTATCTCTTGTTGCATCATTGGAATCAAACAGGCTTTCCAGAGTGACTAAGCCTCTCGGAAGCTTGTTGGATTTCAACTAGATAATTTGATCCCCATAAGCTTTGGTGATCTTTGGTTGCAGCTGATCAGTGAATTCCCCAAATGACTAGAGAAATGATGCAATATGAGCATCACTATCGAACACTTGTCAATCTTGATTGTTGTTCAGAACAGCAGGTCTTACAATTACTCTTACCGCATGCTTATTTTTCAATAACTTGGAGGCCAGCTCAAATTGAGCTCTGATAGTTGCCATTCGGTCGGCTTCGGAGTTCTTCTCTCTTTGTATAGCTTGAATATTAAATACCTCAAAGTTGTCAATAAGATCCCAGAATCTATGTCAGTAGGATCGCATACTGACATTCTTTGCACCTGAAATCCCTCGGATTTGGTTGACCACCAAGTCCAAATCTTCGAACACACTTATCTACTTCACGCCCATTTGTTCTGCAAGGCTCAAACCATGGACAAGACCTTCATACTCCACTTTGTTCTTTGAGCATGTGTACTAGAAGCGGTAAGACCTCAAGATCTTTTCCTCAGACGGAGATGTCAAACATATTCCTGCTCTGGCTCCGACTCTGCATCTCGCTCCATCAAAGTGCAAAGTCCATAACTCCGAGGGTGATTCGCCTCCAGACTCCTTGGTAACTCTTGGCATAGACTACCCCTCCTCATGTATGACATAAGTCTCGAGTCCAGTTGCATGATAATTCCCAAAAGGTTCTGTATCAATAAACACATTCAACAAATTTTCTTCATCTTCCGTCTAAGAGCTAGTAGCCTCTTCTTCTTCCAGAAATTCCACATTGAACCTTTCTTCCTGGTTAATTGAAGTATGTGCCGCTTCAAAGTTGAGCAAGGCCTTGTCAGCAACATGTTCAGAAATCAAATTTTTTGACAATAGTTTCATCTTGGCTCCATGCTTGGTCCTAAAGATCAGGTGTCACTAGTCAAGTGCTAGATATCCTCCAACATTTGTTGTGAACTCTCGAGACAAACAAATCCCAAATAGAGGAGGAATATCGATGAGTATGGTATCCTAATTTATAGTGATACTAGGACAGGAAAACAATGTCATGGGCAATCCCTTAATTACCCCGATGGTATCAACTTTATTTTCATCTAGTTGCATGACTCCCTTGTTAAGAGGCTCATATTTTAAACCCAAAGCATCAGCTACTTGCTTAGGCATGACAGTGGTGCTAGCACCAGAGTCGATCATACAATTATGTAACATCTTTTCGCCGATGATAAGTGTTAGAAAGAAAGGCTTAGGTTTAGTCTTACTCTTTTCTAGCTTTGAGCTTTTCTTCCGGTTTATTTGTTAGCACTTTATCCAGGTTCGGCCTGGATATTTTTTCTTCATTAGCCTGATTAGGCACCTTCACATCCTCCTCTACCAACAATGCCTTTTGTAATAGCACCTTCTACTCTGGAATAACTAGGACATCCCACAAAGAAGCATTGGCAGAAGACTTCTTCAATTGTTCCACCACATTGAACTGCACTCTCGATTGATGAGTCACGGTTGCTTGCTCTTTAGTTTTTGTAGTTGGTGTTGGCCTCGCAGCTAGTACATCTGGTTGTTTGGCAACAATTGGGATGGTCATAGGAGTCTTTTCCTTCGAAGGAGGTCAATTCGGAGAACTGGGAGGAACCATGTTAGTTTGTTGTGGGACTCACGACGGGCCTGTCGGCGGACTAGGCATCGGCTGAGATGAAGCATTAGTTGGCGGAGATGTGAATTCTCTGGTGAGTCTCTGCTTTGAATGTGTGTTGTAATCAGACTATACTTGTGGCATTTGAGTTATAGGAAAGTCATTTGGAAACATTGAATCCTCTCCTTCCATCCATGAAAGGAGTGCTTGGTCTGGAACTATATCTGACTCTTGTTGAATGGACATCCCTTGCATTTGAGCAGCGAGGACTGCATTGTTCATCTGCTGAGAGGCGTATGATTGGTTTTCGGGATCAGGTGAACCGCCTTGGCTATGTTGGTTCGTGATATTTTGTTGCAAATTTCCCTGCGGACAATTTCTCGGCATGTGAGCATCATTACAAGGAAAACACCATGAATTGGCATATTCAGTTAAGTTGTTTTATCCCACAACTAGCTCTTTATTTCAACTAGGATGGACGGTTTGCATCGGCAGGGTCACCAGAACAACCTGGTTATTTGGCTGAGCTTGAGTATTTCTGTGTGATCTATCTTATCACTGATTTGAATGGTACAGAGCTTTTTCGCCTTGATAATTTTGGTATGCCAACTTCTAGTAGCTATATTTCTGCCACTTCACTGTAGTCAATTCATTACTCATGGCCCACATCTGTTCTCTCATCTCGTTCATCTCGGCCACCAAGGGATTAGGCACAGGAGCTATAGTCAGAGTTGCACTCGGAGCTATTCCTGGATACACATACATAGATTGGGGGAGTTGCAGGACCATTGGTCAATGGAGCCTCAGCTTCTACGGCATTGAACTCAGGGAACAATGGCATGATGGGTCTCGGCACCAACTTTCCCATAGCAATGAGTTTATTTTCCATAGTAACGGCTAGAGCATACGCATTGGGTAGAGTACTTCCACCTTGAGCCTGTAACATCATGGAAATATCAGGGTTAATGCACTTCAAATAGAAAATGAATGCCAAATTTGGAGGCGGTCGGCTACCAACAGACACTCTCTGCCAAGTTGAATGAAACTGTGAGTTGAAATTGGGCAAAGCCTCGTGAGGAGCTCGCTTTATGCTAGCCAGCTATAGGTATAGTGAAGATCTATCACCAGCATTTGAAAAATGCTCGTAAAAATGGGGTTCCAAGCTGGTCCCAAATTGCAATAGTATTAGCTTCAAGATTCCTATACTAGTTCAACGCCTTTCCTCGGAACGAGGTAGCAAGCAATTTGAGAGCTACATTTTCATTTGATATACCATGTACCAGACATACGTCTGCCACATCTTGCAAATGTTTCATCGGTGTCTTCGACTCATCCCCAAAATACTTAGGGATAGCTTTTAGAGCGGAAGGAGGGATCGAGGCCCATACTGCAAGAGGCACAGGTGCTACTAAAGGACTGCCAGCATCCCAGGCTACATAATTTCTAGAGGCCATAGGTGCAAAAGAAGTAGGCAACGATGAAGAAGGAGGAGATGGAGGAGGTGAAGGACTACCTCGCCGACCTCTCGGGTGCACAGAAACTTAGGGTGGTACAAGCTGGCCAGGGAATCTTGTAGTCTACAACCTAGTTACAGGCTGATGGCTCATACACACTTATAAGATCAAGTGAACATGCTAGTTCGGGTTCCACCGGGCGTGCCAGAAAAAGAACTGTTAATGCAGGATTTTGCAAGTAACAGCAATCTCATGGGAAAGTTAGCTATTGGGGGACATAGTGCACTAGCTAAGTGACCTCCGGGGTTTTATCGAAGTCGACTCTTCATTTAGTGGGGGAGGTAAAGGTTTAGAAAGACAACAAAATATGAAATCTAAACTACAGGTGTTGCGCCAAAAATCATAAATGAATTTACCAGAGCACAATGCTAGATGCAAAGGCTCGAACCACCAAATGTTGTTTATTAAGTAAATTTTCTCAAAAGAACTTTAAAACATAATAAACACCCTCTAATTGCATAGCATAATCTGACATAACTTTAGCCAACATAGAGGAGTCGAGAAACATGATCTGTATTTATTTAGCTATGAAAGATCACAAAAGCTCAAGAACAGGCATTCATACATTATAGGAAAATAATAGCATAGACTAACAGTCTTATCAAATACATGAAAAATAGAAAGGCCAAAATGATTGGCACAATCTGCAATCTTCAAGTTTAGTAAATATATTACAGAGGTTTTTCTCAATGCTCGGGAGCTTTTAGCAACTTAATAACAACCTAATAGAAGAGAAAAAGGGCTACATATATAGGCCAGTCCACTACCTGAAAAACCACAGAGAAAGATGGTGTGAGAAAACATCGACGCCCCAGATCACCTCGAGTTGCCAATGAAAACAATGATCACCCAGCAACGCACCAACAATGATGTTGCAAGGAACAAAAAACCATGCAGCTACAAAAATGAACATGTTGCACCGAAAAAGAAAACACAGTGGCAAGCGAGTACAAACGATGCAACATCAATTCCCAGATAATCAACGCATGAGAAAATGCCACGCGCCAAGAAGACGAGGCCTAGCAAAAAGAGAAAGGGACGTCCAAAGAAAAGCTTTGAGAGGAAGCCACATGGGCGACACCGAACAATAGAAACTGCATGGTGGGACCAGTTTAGAAAGTGGCCAGATAAAGCCACGCATCGCGCAAACGATGCCCGGCAAAAGCGAAGCGATATGGAATAGAAAAAAGCTTCGAGAGGAAGCCACGTGGCAAACGCCGAAGGATGTGAGTGATTAAACATAAGGCACAATGGCAAAGATAAAATAAAAACCGCGAAGGCTAGCATTTTTTTGTGAAACATTGCCCCCTGTCATGATTCTAGCCAAAGCCTTGTCCTCTTTCAAAATTTTGATTTTTGTCAAAATACAGCCCTCTATCAAATTTTTTCCCCTTAGTAACGTCTTTGTTCTCTTTGTTGTAGTTCGATTGCATGTTCTTCTGTGCAACCTAAAGTTGGTTGTTCTGATTTCTTAAATAGGTTACCTCCATATTCAGTTTCTTCACCTACTCAGATAACTCGTCTGGTTGCTCCTTATCTAACCATTTTGTGGTGTTGAATTCACATTACCGGGCGAGTATCTAGATGCTCCTCCAGAACCAATAGCTTGATTCAAGACTTCTGAATTCTGCAAATATGTAGGGAAACCATCCTTCTGCTATGGATGAAAGGGTTGATTGGCCCTTTACTGAGGATAAGAGGTCATTGGATGAGCTTGATTTATTGGAGGACCTAGATGTGGGACCAAAGGAAATGAGGGTATTGGATTCATAATGGGAGCATGATTAGTCAAAGTCTGGTTAAGAGCTTGGACTTGTCTAGGGTGAGCACTAGGTCCTAAGGATGACAAAGGTCCTGACAAATGTTGCCTCAAATCTTTGTTGACCTTGACAACCTCTGTGTATGCAGTGAGAAAAGTAGTTGGGGGATTATTCCTCCATTTAAGGAAGGTGGATGTAAGGCTATCAAGGGCTTCGAAGTAGACCTCTATGGCAATGTCCTCATTTCCAGCATAAGGGGCTTGAAGTCTAGTGTATGCTCGACGAAACCTATTTTTGAATGATCCTATAGGCTCATTAACTTCTCTCTTGACTCCAGTAAACTGCAAATAAAGCTCATTAGCACTAATGGGAATCTTAAATTTCTATAAAAATGCAGCCTCAAGCTAGCCCAATTAGAGATGGATGCAACAGGAAAATGGTTATACCAATAAAAGGCCTCCTCTCCTAGAGAATAGGGGAGTAGATCTGGTTCTTGTTTTGAACCTCTCATGAGAAATGGCATTGAGAAATTGATCCAGCTTGCTTATTCAGGACCTCCTTCTAGCGCCAATCTGTTGATGGTATTTTCTGCATGGAAATAACTCAGACAAAATAAAAGTTATCCTATCTCTCTTGAAAGGTTGATCTCTATGGGAAAATAAATAACCCCAAGGTCTCTAATGTCAGGTCTTGACAATGCAAATAAAATAAATCAGAGATAATGTGAAAATGTTGGTAATCACAAAGGGACCTTACTACAAGCAAATAATGAACTCAAATTTATCAGATCTAACAATATCTTGATATTTCAAAGCCTAAATCTAACCTAGATAATAAAAGAAATTAAAAAAGATAAAGGTTTCAGAGATAATTCTAAGACTAATTCTAACCCTAATATTGACAATGCAGATGATAAGATGTTCAAAATGGACCAATCCCTCATAAATTAATTCCTGTTTAACCCAGATAAATTTGCAATCTTACAAAAATAGTGCAATCTTCTAAGGTGTTAAAGATTTTCAGATCATGTATATTCATTCAAGACAACCCTATTGCAATTGAAATGAACAAACATTCATAATTGAACTAAGCACAGTTTTAAGTCCAGGATAACTTTGCAAAGCAGCTAACAATCAGCTAACTACAAAAACTATGGACTAGAGATTGCTGCAAGCACTTCAAGCATAAAACCCTAAACATCATCAAATCATCTAACATCAAATAAACTGAAGAAATTTTAAATATAGAACATCAAGAACCATGCAAGATAAAATTCAACACAAGAAAGGCACCAAATCACAATGTCTTTGCTTGTATTAAATCATCCAAAGTGGCAACAATTCCAATCTTCTGTTACAACACTTCCTTGAAAAGATAAACTAAACTCTAACTCTAATTTTGGCTCTTACAATTCGCTCTAATGTAAAATTTGTCTCACTTTTTCTAACCCCTTTACAAATGAGTCATAATGCCAAACCTATAGAGAAACCCCCAAGATATGTCAGCCCAATTAGGGTTTACAATAATAAACGGCTACACAACAGGTTGGCCAAGAAAAATTTGAAAAATACAAAATGTGCAATATACACCAATTTCATCCAATTCGGCTTGGGGTTTCCAACAAAACTCGGTCCAATGCATGCAAAGGAAGAGGAGAAAATAATGGGAAAGCACAAATTCTGATGTATCATTGCATTAACTACTTCCCTCTTTGTCCTTAGCATGCTCCACCTTATCCTGCACTAACAACAATACCCTATCCAAGTCAGCAATAGGTGGCATAGGCAAAACCCTAACTCTCCTCTCAAGGCACTTGATATCATCTCTTGAATACCTCACTATATTATCCCAATCTACCTTATTTTATTGATACCTATCAATAACTGCAATGTAAGTCACTGCATCATCCAACTGATGTTCAATGATAGGGCCCTCATTGATGGGAGAATATACATCTCGCCACCATTTTCTCAATTGCTCCAGGCTAAGATGCTTGGGCGTATATTTCTTTCTCCCTGTCATCACTTCAAAAAAGGAAATACACCTATTGTAGATTTCATTCAAAGTATCTTCAATCTGCCTTCCTTGTTTATATATCTTCTTCAAAGCCTACTGCCTTATCTGCAAAATTTCAAACCATTCCCAAGGCTCTGCAATTCTTGAGGAAGGAAGAATTCCCTCACTTATCAACTTTTCTTCAGTGTACTCCATGAGAGTCTTTGTCTTTTGCAGCAAGAGATCTACATCTTCCTTATCCTAAGCCAACACACCTTTCAACCAATCTAATGACCTCATTGCATCTCCTCTAGGTGAAGGGATGTCTTTGATAACATTATCTCCCTTGGTTTGCACCCCCTGCAACCAACCGGTTGTAGCATGTGTGGTGCTCTTCATTCTTTCCAACTCTGATATTGTTTCTTGAGGTAGGAAGTATGTAGTAGATGAGGAAGAACTGATGGATTGCAAGGGTTTCATCAACTCCTGCAAATATCTCTTTAGTTTCTCATTTTCTTTCTCCAACTCCGATTTAGTATGTACCTCTTTCCTCAATCTACCAAGGATCACAACACTGGATCCTTCATATTCCTCGATATCCTACTCCATGGAAGCATGCCCTAGATTTATAGTCTGCACACTATAATCCTTTCCATTCACCTCATCCCTATCCTTGTTAGGAGCAGGGGTAGCAATTTGGACTACCTTGTTATTCACATCATCCCTCTCAATCCTAGAAATGACCCTAGCCTTCTTCTTTGTCTTTCCCTTTCCAATAGTTTCCAGTAGTTCATCCCAATTGGGAGGAGTGTCATCCACCACAATTTTCCTACTCTTCAATTCTTTATCCAACCAACCCGGAACAGTGGATTCTGATTGTACTTTTTCCAATTCAACTTCTTCCTATTGAACGTTGGGCACACTCTCCTCCATTCTTGGTTCCTCAGGGATCTCCCCAACTGAATCCGCCTTTTCTTTACTATGCTCCTCCCCTTTGTCTTGTACTAGTGAGGTAATCTTGGCTGGTATTTCCTCCTTCTGAGGAGATTTATCCTCATGAACCCCTGTAGGTGATTCCCCATAAGCCACCAAAGGAGACTGCATGACCGTCTCTATCTCAGCCTTGGCATTGTAGATATCACCCTCCTGGAATTCCTCTTCTCCATGATCTTGGGAATCTTCAGCATCTTTTGGTTCATTTGGCATATTTCCAATCTCATGAGAAGGAGGGATGTCTTCCTGTTCGATGATAGGAGCAGTCATGGGAATATTTCCTTTCGGTGCAGCATCCATGGGAGAAGGAGTCTTAGATCTCCTGGTGCATACTTATGTCTTTTCTCCCAAGCTCTCTACTTCTACCACAGGTGTGTCAACCTTTTCATCTACCTTAGAAGTTCCCTTCCCCTTTTGTGACAACCTCAATATTCTCCTTCTCTTTGGTGGGGGGACACCGGTCTATTCTTTGTCTTGCTCACCTCCTTCAGCCTTCTTCCTCCTCGAGACATGTTTCCTTTTCTTGGCGATTGGCTTTCTCTATTTCTCTACCTCTCCTACCTCCTCTGCATGAACATCCTTAATCTTAATTTTGAAAGGAGAGCCCACCTTGGTTTTTCCTTTAGGATCCTATTCAGGTGACTCCTTAGATGCAAAGTGAGACTCCAAGTCTCCCATGAGATCATAGGTGCATTGCACACCCTCACTTTCCAATTCCAACATCTTATGCTTGAGCCAGAGCTTGGTATACTTGATTATCGGAGTCATAACTTGTTCTAGCTCTATCTTCTCTTCCTCTAGCCAATCAACTTCTCCAATTGGCTTATCCTTTATAGCCTCAAAGTTATGGCCTTGGATTAAATTCCCATCCTCCTCAACCCCATTAGGAACAACCCTTATGTTGTATAACCGTACCAAGTTGACTGGTAACCTGGAGAACTTATTCTTTCTGACCTCAAATTCATCACCAACATTGGCCCAGTAGTCCTCTAGGTCATCCTTGTGGCTGTATTCTCTACTAGCCTTCTTTTGTCCTTCACCAATTATGTCAAATCTAGATCTCTTGGAACGGAAGGAGAGACCAAGAGTGCTCATTTCTTCCTCAGAAGCATGGGTTGAGTTGATAGAAGGGCATACTTCACTAGTGCCTATCCTTAAAGGGAAGTTATTACCAAATCCGGTCTTGTTCTTTTCCCCTTTCACAATTACATCAAAGTCACATATATGTCTTGTGACCTCTAGGAGTATAACATGGTTTGTAGGGTACCTTGGGAGTCTGTACAGATCCCTCTAACAACCATCAATTCTTATGTATGAGAAGGTGGGGAACTAGATAAACCAAGCTCCAAACCTCTTGATTAATTCCTTGGCTTTATCTAAAATCTGAACATGCTCTACACCTTGGAGTAGCCTAGTGATTTACATGGTGAATGCATCATTCCCCCTTCTATAGCTTGAGTTACCTAGGTGTAGTTGTGGGTAAACCTCATAAATTACATCCTGTGCAAATAAACCCCTTGTCCTCAATCCCTTGTATGGGTGGAACCTATCTAGAGCATAGAACAGGTAAGAGGTCATTGTGAAACTCTTAGTCTGCAGGACTTTACACATCTGTTCATGAATCATGGCACTTATAATGCCTGCCCAATGGTAGTCTATACCCTATTCCATCCTTGCAATAACATGGAGCATCCAATTCTTGAACATTCCTGCACTCTTCAATCCTACCACCCTACTGAGAAGGGTGATAACATCATAATACTCCTCAAATTTGAGTCTGACCAACTGCCTGGGCAACTTGGAGAAGTGGGACTTAGGTTTCTCCAACCGGGAATTAATGACCTATTGGGATTTGATGGTATCCTCCTCGTAGAACTTCCTTGCCACATCCATGTCAAAAGCCACCACATGAGACCTGTCAAGCATGTCAAAGGTCTGGGCTGTAGACACAGGATTAAAATTTTCCACAACTCTCCCTTGGGAACCGAATATCCTTTGTGTACCTCTGTCATAGTGCTTAGCACATTCAAGCACCAACTCATAACACTGCACTATAGGAGGAAATATAGCTACATGTGCCAATCTTGATTCCAATGTTCTCTTGGCCAGCAGAGAGGGATTTTGTGCTGCCATTCTTGCCTTCAACTCTTCATACTCCCACAATCCAACATTGGTATCAATTACCCCTGACCATACGGAAGTAAGCTTTCTCTCCGGGATTTTTCTCTTGATATCCATCTTGATCCTTTATGCCTCAAAGATGGAAGACCCCTCTACATCTAGATCCACTACCTTACCCTTGGTTCCACTTGTCATCGCCTTACCTGATTCAGCTTGCATTCGACAAAAAAACCATAGTAAAGATCACATGGAACACAAATTAATCAACCATAGAGATAAGTTCACCTTCAATACAAGTCCCATGATAAGCAAAATGCTCAAAACCCTCATAAAAAATAATCATTCCAAAGTTCGGGTTTTCAGCCCTTCCATGGAATCCAGGCCAAAGAGGAATTTTGGGAAATTCCCAACCAAGCAAATTCCAGTGAAAAAAGCACAGAAGCATCCAACAACCATTCAATCAATTGATAATCACTAATAAATAGCATGAAACATCTTAAAATAAGTCCAAGCCGACTATCAAATATATAAACATTAAACAAATTTCATGCAATTCCTCAATTCTCCATTTTCAACAAAATCTCGAGAAAATCCGTCAGGGACAGAAATCCATGAGAATAGCAATAATTCACAAACTCCGAGAAAATGAAGGGACCAAGAACTTTCGAGAAAATCCCGAAGGCACTAATTTTAGCAAAGATAACGCAATTTTCACAATTTAAGCCCAGTTTCGGGAAAATGACAAGGCAATGGACAAACCGGGGAAATTTGGAGGTAGCGGAAATCCGCAAGGCAGGAAAAAGTCCAAATCAATGCATATTTCAGGAAAACAAAGTGAAAACGGGAAGTCGGGGAATTCCAACAGATAAGGAATTCCACGAAGACTCAAAAAACCCAAATACCTACGTTTTCTCTCAACCTCACTCAAATTGATCGAACGATCACAAATTTGAGGAACCAAAACGTGGAACCAACTCAATTTGAACCTCCTACAGAACATCCCTAAGTTTGAAACTCACCCTAATATAAATTGAGAAGGACTGGAGATGCCCTAGGCACGAAACCCTAAAATTTCGCCATGGGAGCGCAAGGTAAGCTTGGACTCAACTTGTTTGTTTGCAAAGGTTTACTGAAAGGTCGTCCTGACCCACACAACCAAGCCATCTCAGGATGAAATCATAAGGCAAGCTCAGAGACTCACTTGGGATCGGCATTCGAACAAAATGGGAAAACCCTCAGCCTCGAAATACAATGTCTAAACAGGTAGGAACTCAAACCCTAGACATACCCGAAACACCAAAGAATCACGCGCATTCAATCAAGCAAAAACAAGGCAATGCAAACAACATGAAAGGGCACCAAACGAAAACCAAAAATCTAAGCATCAAATGCAAAACCCGACCATACCAACATTCTGACGCATAGCATATACGCACATAGCATGAAGTGATTCATTTCAATCATCAAAAGAGGGAAAGCAACATATACATATCATGAAGACAGGAAAAGATCAAAACAACAGAAGTTAGCAAGAAACCTCAAGGTGCGAGCTGAATGTAAATAGATTCACACAAAATCCAACTGCAACAATTGACCACAATTCCAATCGCACAATCCAGCAACAGTACTCAGGATCAAGCACTCCAGATCAAAAGGAAGCAAATGATAAAACCTTAATGACCCAAAACTCCCAAAAGTCGGCTTAATACCCACCACAGAAATCACACAATTAATGCAGTCAAGACGGGTCAAACCAAAATCCAGGAATTTGACATGGTGACGAACATTCAAAGAAATATGGTCACGAAGGAATTCCACGAAGGACTAGAATCTCTGGATTTTCAATGAAAAGCGGTTTGTCACCAGGTTTCGAAAGTAAACCAGGAAATTCCGCCAGGAGTGGATTTTCCCGAGAGCAGTAAAAAACCCAAAATGCGTTCAAACTTATGGTTTTCAATATGTATCATAGATGGACTATTCCATCAGGCAAGATAAACATCAAAGCACATTCCCAGGCAAGCAAATCAAAATATAAAGGCCCAAAAAGACCAAGAGTGAAAGCAAAAAAAAAATACAAAAGAGGGTCCCTACTTTCAGTGGGGCGTGTGTGCAAAAAGTGCACAACATATATGAAAATTACCCTTAGCTTCAATATAGAAATTTCAAGAGGGATACTATAGAGTTAATGATGCCTTCATAGCCATGTCATCAGATTTCTTGGAGGTGATCCTGAGAGGCGAGTTTCACACAGCACCAATGCCTTCGTCCATCAGTTCGGGTTCTTGCTTATTCAATTCCCAAAGTTCACTTACATCTGAACTGAGGGATTCTTAGAAAAGCCATAAAAACTGCCCCAGTATCCCAATGACTGGATCATATTGGTTGAAGTCTCCAAGCAGCTACGAAGATCACATTCCCTTTTGATTGATAAGCATAGAGCAGGGGTTCCCTATCCTCTTACCTTCGGACAAGGGAAAAATGAGCTCCATACTTCTCAGTATGCAGAAAACTCTGACAAAGAGCTCAGTGAATACAATCTCAAGTTCTATACTACTCGCCCATGGATGGACCCATATGAAAGCTGAGGAAGATGGTGGGGGTAGAATGTGCCCACTTGCATAGCATCAAAGAATTTTGGGAGAATTGTAAAGATGATAAAGAAGTTTTTATGTCGCAATATATGCACATGATGGCTTACATCGTCAAAATGGTGAAGTTATTTCCTATGCCAGAGCAAGCGGTGGTGGAGGAAGGCACGATAATAGACCTAAGATATAATTCTATTTCCAACCTGCCATTTTTGACAATAGATTGGAATGAAGAAGAGGTCAATGACCTAGATGCTATCACTAGGCCTATTGATGCAAGAACTAAGTAATGGATTGACAAGAAAGTTGCCCAATTGAAGTAGTAAGGTGTGGACCTTACATTTTTCAAGCTCGAGCATCCACATAAGAGGCCAAAAAGATCGGGTGGTTTCATGGGAATGCCCACCGTATAGGAGGATCATCTTCATGAAGGAGAAGAGCAGCCAAAATCCCCACCTACTACATCCATTGTCCCAATGTCAATTGTTGTTGTCACCACTCCACTTACCCCACATACAGCGGTTGTCTTTTCTCCACACACGATGGAAATCTCCATCCACCTTGCCTCTACCCCTCATATACCATAGTCCATAACTGTGGACTCTTCCTTGACCACTACCTCCCCACTTTCCTCCTCATTCATGTCTCCAATGCTATCTCTTTCAACCACCGCTGCAATGATGACAATGCCTACCCTTACAATCCCAGAGTGCTTTACCAAATATATGTAGAATATGCCATCAAAGCTCTCTTGGATGTTCATGAATGCAGCAGTGCAGGCTGCCATTGCCCAAGCAATAACTAGTCTCCTAGTTCCCCCTCCTCCTATCGAGCCGCCCTAAATGGAGGCCACCATGAAAATTTTTGAGGAGATGGAGAAACAAAAACAATGGGAAGCAGGCAAAAGGTTGGAGGAGGAGGCAGCTGATTATCGCGAACATCCCTTGTTTGAGCTCCCTTTAATTGATGAGGTCGTCTTTGAATCCTCTGAGTTAGATGATCAAGATTCAAATGCAAATATTATTGAGGAGACCTTAAATCTTGATCTCGATGAGGAGTTGGCTCGGTAGCTCAAGGAAATTGAAGAAAATAGGTTGAAAGATAGCCTATCGTTGAAGAGAGGGTTGCTGACACAAAGGTAGAGGCCACTAAGTCTCCAACCAGGGAGTATGATCAAAACCCCAAACCCAATGAGGGGATGCGCCTTCATAAGGAACAAGAGGAAAATGAAGAAGGTAAGCTTGAAGGGGAAACCAAAACAAGGGAAGACCAAGGGTGGGAACATCATGGGGAGCAGGAACATGAAGAAGAAGAAGATAGCTCCCGAAGGCATCAGGTTACTAACTCCCCAAAGGTAACAATTATGATACAAGATTCAGATGAAGAATAAGGGGAAAGGCTACAGTAGGAAACCTCGGGCAATATAGCATCGCAAATACAACAAACCCACAAAGAGGAAGGTGGTCATGAGTCACCTAAGGGAAAAGCTCAAATAGCCAAGTGGCTTAGGAAGCAGTTGGAGAACAAGATCCCAGCGCCAATAGACCCTAAAGAAAGATTGGAGGCCATCCTGGTTCGTGCACAGATCAACACTAAGAAAAAGAAGAAGCTAAAGGTCAAATCCCAGCTGACCATGGATGCCTTGGGGTCAAGGACCATACAAATTTCCACCCCAGTAGTGGGTAAGGAAGGGGTCAGTAACAATATTTCCACTATTGACTTGGGGACGACCACCAGAGATCAGAAGATTGACCACCTCTAGGGGTCCATTGCCACCATAGTGCAATAGATGAACAAGGATAAGACCACCAAAGACGAGTTGAAGGCACAGGTGGCTTATTTGACAGCATACATCCAACAATGGTCCTCAGCTGATGAGCTCCCCACTACATCCACGGATACCCCACTGCTGCTCTCAGAGGAACATATTAATAAGCTAGAGAAAATGAAGAATTGGATGAAGGCCACGGAAGACTGGCTTCAGCAGGTTCTTTACAATGGAAATATGGGCATTGGGCATGTTGTTAGGACATCAAGTAATTTTTTGGATGTGCGGAAGTATCTCAAAGACATAAAGAAGACTTGCACTGATTTTCTAGAAATATATAGGATCACATATCTTAAGATTGAGGCAATCCTCAACTTGCCTAGAAGAATAGTAAAGAAAGAACTTGCAATGGTCGAGAAAGATCTTTGGCTCGTGGAAAATTTGAAGTTGGGCCTCGACCACAGAAAGGAGATATTGGAGCAGGTACTTCATGAACAAGAGCATGATCTAGAATGGGTAAAATAAATCATAGGGGTATGTGAAGAATACCTAAATCTATTGATAGATTATGATAAACCTACTGCTGAATTGGATCCAGAGAAGGTCAGGCCCCATTTTCACAAGAAAATGGAAAATGGAACCACTAGTGAGCTTACGGTAGATTTTATGGGTTTTTTTGCTCGTGCCTTCACCCAGTTTGAGAAAATAGTGTAGAATGTAGCCAAGTATGATGAAGATTGGGAAACCATCACCCGCAGATCCAAAAATTTAAACTTTCAGATGCTTCAATCTGATATTTCAGAGTGGCATAAGCTCCAAGCATTAATCCTGAAGTTCATAGAATATGCTACCATCAATAAAATCGAGGGCAGGCCAGTCATTGAAGATGAGTTCCTCTCTATATAGCTACAACAAAAAGGAAAACAACAATCTACTAAAGACAAAAGAGTAATAGTGTTGTCACTAGAGGACAAAATAGGGAAAGGACAAGGAATGTATTTTAAATTGTTATTTATTTTGGGGTAGGTGAAACCCTAATGTAAAGTGAATTATGGCCACATAATGCATAGTAATCTTGGCCACATATTTTTATTTTTGAAAATTATAAATAAGGGTGTCCTCTCATTTTAAGAGAGTTGAGTTGTTGTAAAGGCATGTTGCAGAAATATCAATAGAAGTTCATTGGCTTTTGGTGGATTCTTGTGTTTCTATTGCATGTTACATGGTTCATCTCCCATAGTTAGCTGATTTAGAAAGATTTATGTTGTTGTTTGGACAGTTTTAGTTTTCTTTGATAGAGTAGTTAATGTTGTCCAATGCTTATGAAGTTTTTTGTTGTTTTGATGCCTTTCTTGTCCATACTTTTGGTTTTTTATTGATGGTGGAAAGCTATGTAAAGTTAGTTTGGACATAAATCTAAAGCTTCTCCCAACTTCTATTGTTTTTTCATGCATGTTTATGGTGGATGAATGGTAGAATATCCATAGTCCTTAGAAGCTTGCACAAATTTCATGATACTGTGCATAAATATGGTTAAGTGAAATTCTGTTTTGAGGAAGTTGTCCATAGTAGAACCCTCCATGATCACTATTCATTGCTAGTTGTAGATCCAATAAATTATTCCCTTTCCTCCCCTTTTTTCTTTTTTCTTTTAATAAACATCCTATGCTAAGGTTCATTGCACATTGTAAAGCCAAATCTTAAGTCAAAATAGGAGTTTAAGATTGTTGTCTGAACCTACAAAAAATTGCACATTAACTTCCCACTTCAAGAACTTTATTCTAAGATCCAACTTCTTTCTAGCCCAACTTCTGTAAGTCTACCCTACGATTACCAGAAAAATCACATCAAATACCAACTAAAGAATTCCATGTATGTCATGACCTGACACCCGAGAGACCTTGGGGTAATTTTCAGCAACTTGTTGATGAAGATTTCCTTTCAAGAGAGGTGATTCACCTATGCATTACTTGTGTTGAGAAAGTTCATAAAAAACACATCAATAATAAGTTATACTTTTGTTGGTATGTAAATATGAGAAGATTTGTGATTCTTCATTGCTCTAACATCACTTTCCAACAATCTTGCAAGCACCCTTGGATTTGGAGCTAAAACAATTAGAGATGAATATAAGAAGACACAACACAACTGTGACCATGATTCATCATTCCAGGAAATGACAAATCATTTATTTTCTCATGTTTAGCTCTATCTTCAGTTGTATAGTTTACTTCTCCATATTTATCATATGCTCCTAGTTATTTCAATTACTCCCATGGCTTGTTTGGGGCACTTAAACACTTTTCTAGTTTTTAAAACTCAAAATAGAAATGGTTTATGCTATGATGTATCTTTTACACCTCATAATGAATAAAAACAATATTACTATTCAACATTTTGATGAAATCTTTGTGTCATGATTTTCTGCATAATAAATTGAATTCACTCAATTGAATTATGAGCATAAAATATGTGTACCTTTCACCTAGATATTATCATCTGTTTCCAACTCTACCAAATTGAGTTGGGGTGAAAATTTTGGTAACAATATCCACCAAGACCCCTGCAGTCTTGTGTTACGTCGGGGCATCCTTATGTTCGTGTGGTTATTCCAATACCTGGCCCAACCAAAGTCATCGTGACTTTGGGGTGTTGGGATAGGCTTCTTGTTTGATGTGTTTGTGTGTGCATTAGACACTAATCTACCTTGGTTCCACATACCATGGCACCTAGTGTCTTATTCTATAGCAAAAATTAGTGCTCTTAAAATGGCAAATTGCATTAAAATTGCATTTCATTTTCTCTTCCATTGCATTGCATCTTTTCCTCCATCATCTTCTTTCATCTTAATAGTCTCACATCTCCATCCAAGCCTAATCCATTCAATCTAGTACAAATCATCTAATCACATATTTGGTCTTATTCCTAGCCTTGCTACAAGCCTTGACCCAATCATCATCATCATCATTGGGATGCATCCTTCCCTATCCTTTTGTGTTGTTTTAGGATGTATCCTTCCCTCATCAACAACACTCATCATCATCCTCATCAGGATGTATCCTTCCCTCTCCTTGTGTTGTTCTGGGATATATCGTTCCCTCATCAACAACACTCCATCCATCATCAATCCATCTTGGCTTGTAGCTTGACTGGGGCAACATCATATTTGTCATTGAATCCATTTGTGCTTGCCTTTATCTCTTCATATTATCATCCTCTTCTATCCATCACTTTGCATCATCCTTCCCATCTACCCTTGCATCATCTCCTCCATTTCGAGAGCACACCCATGTTCTCTTAAACCCACATGTCCTCTTGAGGGGGCATCCTCAATCCCTAATCTTCATCATCACTCCCACCATCTTTCCTCCTAGTGACTCCTCGAATGACTGAGGCATCTTCCTTAATCTAACCATCTTCTTCTAGGTGCTATGTTTTAATTTTCTTCAAAATGATGTTACTTCATAACACCATCTCAAAGAGAGGCAAAATGTAGACATCTAAATTTGAACACTTATATTTGGCCAAACTTACTCTTTTCATCTAAATATCATTTTATCCACATTAGTTAAATAATGTTAATATTATTTAATTGATCCCCCTAAAGTCTTCTAAATCCCTAAGGTATTTAGTTAAATAATTAAATACCTTACCCCTTTATCCATTTCTTCAAAGGAATTAAATAAATAACCCACTTATTTAATTCCCTTTATGTCCCATCCACACTTAATCCTAATTCATCTCTGAATCCCATCATTAGGGATGTGATTAAAAACCTAATCCTCTTCTAATCCTTCATCATTAGTCTAATTAGTCCTTTAGTCAACTCTTTTCACATCCCAATGGAATTTTTAATTCCATTTTATTTATCCCATGCATTTCTCTTCCCCATAATCCCTCATAGGTCATATCAGCCACATGGGACAAGGACCTCCTTTAGGAGGACCTTGTCTTATCCACTAGGTACTTCCAATCATTTGAATTTAAAATTCACATTTATTTCTCCAACAACTTCTCCCATCCCCATGGTGACAAGAGAGGAATTTCTAAAATTTCTCACTTTTCACTGTCAACCTCATATGGAGACAAGGACTTGATTTTTGAGGAAATCCTCTCCTAATCCCAAGGTACTTGCAAGTACCTCCACCTCACATGACCTTTTCCACATCATTTGTCCTCTTCACACCTCACATTCCACATAGCAAGATGTGAGGACTTGTGAGTCCTCAACTCAGTGCAACCCTCCATCTTGTCCATGGTGGCTAAATCCTAGTTGTCCATTCTTCTTTAAATTGGAAGACTTGGTCTCAAATTAGGGAGGTTAGACAAGAGTTAGATCATTTTTTCATTCACTCTCTAGCATTCAAGCCATTAGCACACTTAGCATTTGTATCCATTTGAAGTTTTTATTTCATTCGCCTACCACTCTCATTTCAATATCCATTTCCATTACTGCAATCCTTATCATTTCCTACCCATTTTGCATCCATTATTGCATTCACTTGATATCAAAGGAGTATACAATCAAGCATCATCAAAGGGCCAAAAAACTAATCAATCCAAACAAGGTACAACATTTCATTTCTTTGTTGTTTTGTTTGGATTCAACATAGGCTAATCTTGAGTGTTTGTTTGTGTTTTCTTTATTTGCATTCCATTTTGTTTTACATTCTAGGTAGATAAAACACTTGCACACACTTACAAAGAGATTACACCTCACAAAATTATATTTTTTATATCAATGTATGAAAGTGAAAGCACAATAAAATTGATAACTTATCAGAAGGTAGCATGGTAATACAAGGATAAGCAAGTTTAATGTATTAGTGCATGTTTCAAATGGTCATGAAATGAAATGTTTGTTCCATTTTTAATATTTTATTAATGAGAAAATAATTAAATGAATTTTGGGAATATTAAAAAATCCTTTGCCCATAGCCAAATGAGGCAAAGGACCAAATTCAATTAGTTGAAACAGTCTTTCAAAGGAAGTATTGCATATCCTAGCTTGAAAAGTGTGAAAATAAAGAAGTAAACAATCTAGAAGTAAGTAAACATATAGAGGATGACTATATGGTAGATAATAATATTACCAAGAACATAAAATAGCAAAGTACATAGTAAAAGAGAAATCTATCAAAAATTCCATGGTATAATCACCTAACATCAAATCTGATGGTAGTTTCAAGTAGGGAAGAATGACTTATTTCCCCGATTCCTTCTATATCTTATGGATTTGGCTCCAATTTCTAGGTATACAAAGAGGAATAGCCTTTGGGAGGATAGGAAATCTAGTCTCTATCAAGGCTTAGAGTCTCATGATGATGCTGATTTGAAATAATCATCTGGTGTTTATTTTCTAGTTGTGTCTTCAGTTGAATAGCTTCAACCACCCTTTGTTTCTAATATACATCTTTCATTAGAGAGTATTTCTTCATTGGATTCTTGCATGTTATGAAGGTGTTGGTAATATGTCCTTATCAAGATCAAGTGTTCCAACTGGGGTTTCATACATTTTTGGAGGACCAGTTGGTTTTCTTGGCCATTGAATGTGATTGATAAGCAGTGAAATACAATATTATAGTACAACAACATCAGCCCCATTTCCCTCTAATTTTTGAACCAACCCACAAAGTATCCTTGATGTTGATTGATGAGATGGTGATGGAACAATTAGAGGGTGGTTTCCCTTGTGGGAATTTTTTAGGGGTGGAAATTGTGCTTCTTGAAGGACCAACAATGGGAATGGGTTTGAATGGTAATGTTCTCTCAAGGATTAAAGTACACAAATATTGGACATTTACCAGAGCAAGTGAATTTGACACTTGCATAATGAAATTGGACTTAGTAGTGATGACTAAACATTGTCTAGGCATGTGAACCTACAACTCTTTGGAAAGCAAATTTAGTAGGCAGAGAGATTTCCTAACCTATTTGAAATCAATGCACTCTGGGAAGAATTGAAATTTGTTGGAAACAAAGGTTCTTTCCCCATAATTACTTTAGCTTCATCATCTTCCTCAACATGAAATGGTTCCTTGTTGTTGTTGCTTTGTATTTTGCTCCTTGTCTGCCCTCTTTGGAAAATTTACAAAGGATTATGTGGGGTTTATAAGCACTTACATCTGTATCAATGCATATTCCTAATCTTAATTTTTATAAATATTTTCATTCCCATATGGAGCAAATTAGGTTGAAAGGGCTTGATATTTTTCTTTAATTTAGAGAAAATGCACAATGATTTCCCTAAACTAAGAAAGTAAATGGTTTTCTCGGATCACATATTGCCTCCCACTTGGTTGTGGAATAGGTAAGTGTAACAGTTTTCAAACAAAATATATTTCAAGTGCACCTTTGTCTTGGAAGTGCTAATAAAGAATTTGGACTGAATTTTGAAGAATGAGGACATTGACTAACAACCAGGAATTTTCTAATAGTAGTAGAGGCAACTACAAAAATTTGATGCAGTTCATTGACAATGGACTATAAGAGAAAATCCATTGACCCTGAATTTCCAAATTCTATATGTATGAGATTTGGAACATTAAATTTTGAGTGCTTTTATTATCTTGGAAAACAAGATAGGTCTTTTTTTGGGGGAAATATTGGAAATGAGAATTATAACAAAGGAAGTTAATGAGCAGAAATGTTTCCTACACTAATCTAAGAGAAGAGATAACAGAAAATATAATCTAAAATAATTTGCAATAAATGGTAGTATAGACACCACAACCCAATGATGTATTTTGTGAAAACCCTATAAGAAAAAATTCCAGCCTCTAAACTCTAAACCCATGTATTAATCAATAAAAATATTGGCTACAATACAATCCAAACAAGGAGCTTTATAAAAGGCAACACCAACACTTGGATTTGGAGTAATATTGGTAGCATACCTATAAACACCCTGTGCAAACTCTGTACCAAGCATCCAAAAAATAGAGAAACCAATACAAGAAACCACCAAGGCAGAATAACAAAGCAATGAGAAAATACAAGCCAAAAGAGGTGCCCAAATCACCTAGTGAAATTCCAATACACAAATCCCAAGAAGAGTCCTCATGCTCAATTTATCATATTCCTTACACCTAACATAGTATTTTTTCATAACACGTCATAGTTATCCTCCCAACATAGGTGCTCCAATTTGTTTGATTCAAAACCCCCAAAGATAATTTATGGCATGTCATTGGTTGATGAATGTTTTCATTTAACACGTAACTCCTTCTTACAATTGTCTTAAGCATCATAGATGCTCTTACATTTATGATGTGGGAGTCTAACTTCTAGAGGTCATAACTTTTTATCCAAGAAACTATTTGAATCTATTTTTTTAAAATTGAACTATTTGAATCTATTGTTTTAAAATTTAAGATCTTAGAGAGATACATGTAACCATAACCGTCTTTAGCTAGTTAAAGTTTGTTTTCATAATTTTCAAAGCCAAAAATGGTCTCTATAGCCCAAAAATTGCATTTTAATGTTTTTTAAGGTCGAGAAACCTTTCCTAACAAACATAGACTCCATTATTTACATGAGTGCAAACTTGACCAACATAGGTAATGGTAAGGTGTGTTTTGTTTTACAATGAAGCCAAAAATAGAAAGGTTCTTATGAGTGATAAGTTCATTGTACTTGAATTTAGAGACATAATTATGCAGTTCAAAAATTGATTCAAGATTGAGTTTGTAGGTAGGTTAGTGGGTACTTGGGTAGAATAGTTGTCAAAATACAACAAGTATTGTTATATTAATCCATCATCAAAGGAATGACCTTTGATCATCACCTTTTTTGACCTTGAAATATCCTTGCTCTATTGCAATATAAATGTGTTAACTGCGTAGATAGTTAATTGTGCTTGCAATTATACTGTGCTATTTTGCTCTGTTATAATTATATTGTGTTATTTTGCTCTATTATTATAATTTTTAATTGTTTTTCCAAGAAAGTTGTAAAAGAACACTTGGTAGAATTGCATTTTAATAGATTCCAAATTTGAGTTGGATAGATTGTGAAGCTAAAATGTGGTGTAAATATTTTACTTTCCAATAAGACAGCTAGACAAAATTACATAACAAGTTTGAAAGACAAAGTATTTCCAAAGTCAATTATTTAGTAAACACTTGACAAATACATTGTGTAGAGAATAAGAGATTTTTGAAAAAATAAGAGCTTCTAGAAAAAATTCCATGAAAATAGTTTCAAGCTTTTCTTTTCAAAAGCTCATCTTTATTTATTAATTACCTACAGATGCCTTAAAAATTTAAAACTCTTAATCTAGTCATTCAAGGAAATGTCCTGGTTGTAGATTGTTGATGGTTGGAAATTTCAAAAGTGGTGTGTGTGATTTAGTTTAATACATAAATATAGATGGAGGGATGTTTTAGGTTCAGTCACATGGTTAGGTCAATTATATTAGGTATTTGCAACCTTCAGTTATAAGGAGATATAACTGCTTAGAGAGATTGTATAAATAAAAAATTATTGTTGATAAAAATTATCCTCTAATTCTTTGGATCCAATACCATGAAAATTTTGAACAAGTTTCCTTAAATTATAATTTTCCACATCTTACTGATGTAGGCACATGATGCATAATTTATCAAGATTAAAAATATAATATTTATAAATACTTTCAATTACCAAATGAGAAGCATGATGAGAGAGAGTAGATATTCAAATTTGTAACCTTTGTTGCAACAAAATTATTAAAATGCATGTACAAAACTGCTTATTGATATACAACATTGTAATGGTTTACTTCGTGTCCTCTTTATCATTTAAAATCATAAAATATATCCAATTACTGAAATAGTCTCTTTGCATACAAATACAAAGAAAAAAAGTACTATAAAAGATGATTTGGGAAAAGTGGATAGGCAATTGTAGTGTTAAAAATTGTCACCCTTAACAATTTCACACTATGTTTTGTCCCCCTTAATTTATTGGACCTAATTGAGCACCTAATATCCTAAATTATGCATTCCAAGACCTATTTTTACTCTTTTCTGAGAAATCGCAAGCATTGAACAAATGCATCTAATTATTATTTTTCCCTCGATACTTAATGTCTTGGAAAATAGGGCCACACCCATACACACTTGGGCGTATGGGTCCCCCTATTTTGCTGGGGGCCAATTTTTAGTATGTCGGTGTCGACATTTTAACATTCAAATTTCAAATTTCAAATGTCGGCTTTTGGGATTTAATCTTCGATAAATTAGCATAATTGCATATAAATATCTAGTTATTGCATTTTTTGAAACCTAACAAGGATTATCAAGCATCAATAAGAACTTATGATCAATTGTTATTGTCAAGAGCAGCAATTTCAAAGATTTATTGCAGCAATTCAAAATCCAACACCATGTCAAATCCTATGTATGTTCATGTTGTCATTGTTTTATGAAGGCTAACATTTTTGTAGGTCTCCAAAGCATTCAAGCAAGCAAGATCCAAGACCTTTAGGTGATGTGCATGACTTCGGTCCTTCAAGGAATCCATTGAAGGGTGGTGAGTTGCAACACTTTGTGATTTCATCATTCATTTTCAATTATCATTTTATCATTGACATTGCCATTGTGGAAGTGGAAACACTTACACGGGGTTTGACTGAGTCAAGCCCCTAAATGACACAACATTTTCCCTCTCTTTGAACGTGCAGGTTTTCGGTTTGAAGAGGATTGAGAAATTTTTGAAGAAAAATCATTCATTGTTGTATTTGAAGCCCTACATCTTGTCAACTCATTGAAACTCACCTATAGAAATATCCAACTTTGCAAGCAGAAATGGGAGTCTCGGATCTACCACTAGAAGACCTCAAAAATAGAGCAAGACATCCTATCAGAGAACCATACGCCCCTAGGAACCTCTATCCCCTATGCACATCGAAACCATTTTTTGAGGACAAGTACATAGTCTCCTACACTTCTTAGTTCTGCCTACAAATTGTTATTTCAGTCTGTGCATTGTAAGGATCTTGCATTTTATATATTAGGACACATAGTCTAGTTAGGTTAATCATAGAAAATCATTTCCAGACTATTTCCAATGCTCAAAAGGATAAGATCTAGGTTTGATTGACTCCCTTCATGGTTGAAATTCAATCTATACATCTTGTTGATTTGCATCCTAATGTACCTTTGAAAAAGGAAGAGATTCATCCTAGGTTTTATGCACTAAACTTAAGGACCTCCCTTTTTATATATTACATTTTGGTGAACCCAGTCACCTGTTAAATAATAGTTAGAATCACATTGCAAAGTTTCATATCATTATGGATAGGTGCTTTGATAAAAAAAATTGATGTCCTTGAAATCCTTGGTTGATGTCTCAAGTTGTGTTTGGTGATGACCCTAATCCTAACAATGAAATTCACGATACTTCATATCCCAATGCATGTCTTCTTGATAAAGATATCTTGGGGCAAGATGAAGAAAGCATGCATGAATTCATACAAAAATCATTATGTAACCTTGAGAATAATTTATCCTTTTATCCCTTAATGCAATGGCCTAATCACCCATATCAACAATCAACACCTCCTACCATACCACCACTTGAAATGTTCACTCTCTTACACCCAAAAATTGAATCACAAAGCATACCTCAACCAATGTGCATGGAAACACCTATTGGTAACAATCACAAGAAATGCATGCCACCTATTGATGCTCCTCCATCCTATCAGAATAAAGTTACAAACACACCCATCAACTTAGAACAGTGTTATGGCCAAGGATTTAGGATATTGAGAAAACAAGGGTGTGATATAAACAATAAGCATGAAATTCATCCCCTCTTGGAACAAACTCCATTAGAATATACAATGTACCCTTCTTGCACCTGAGCAGTTGGGAGTGTTCCATTAGCCTATTCCCAAGTTCGTGTAGGCTAAGTGGAGTTGGTTAGGGGATTTAGAGCCAGTGTTGGGTTCTATGGTAGTTTTCAATGCTTTTTGGCAGGACTTTCTATTTTTAGCAATGGCCAATTCCAATACTTACTATTTATAGTAAGTCTCAATGTATCTCAGTTTTGGTTCCAATTTGGTGTTTGGAGGTACTTACTATTTTTAGCAGTGGCTATTTATAGTAAGTGTTTTTTTGGTAAGTGGTCCAAGCCAATGTTGCTCTAGCAGTGTATATTTCTTGATTGGACATTGGTGAGTCCAAGGTTGATTTAATTAATATTTGTATTTCTCTTGTCACTTAAGTTATTTTTATAATGTCACTTTATAACTTAAGTGAGGGTCTTGGGGTCATCAAAAAAGTACATTGGCATGCCTAGTTGATTAAAGTTGTTTTTAAAAAGCCAAATATTGAGCCTCTTAAGTTGGATGCCACCCTAAGGAGATATAAGGGATTTTAAAATAAAATAAAAGAGCTCATGAGGGGGGCATGGGAGTCTTGGAGGGAAACCTAATTTCAAAATTTTCCCTAATTTCCCTCACTTCTATAAAGCATCATTTTGGCTCTCATTTGTGTATCTTTCATTTGGCAACATAACAAGATGTTGCTAGAATCCTTCTAGGATGTAATAGTTGTGTGTTGAGTACAAAAACCCTCACTATTTGGAGTTGGTTTCAATGGTGAAAGATCCACCCTAGCCGAATAGAAGTGATTCAACTTCAAGGATCACCTTAGGTGTCAACAGAGTTTTGATATTTAGTCTTTTGGTGGTGGAATGATGAAGATTTTTGTAGTTTTTTAAAGTGGATTTGAATTTTTTGGTGCGTTTGTTCTTTGGCTATGATTTGGAGGTGTTTGGAGGTGATTTGATGTTGAGATCTTATTTGCATTTCCGAAATTTTGGAAACTATCATTTTGATAGGGTCTAAAAGTGAAAATTATTTGTAGCTTCGTACATGCTTGGCCTATCATTTTGGGTACTGGTTCATTGGATTCCTCTTGTTTGGGTGGCAATTTTCAAGTATTTGCTTGAATTTATTTGGGAATTAGTGATTTTTAGAGACTAGTCACCCTCCTTAGAATCGTGCAAATCAAGGTTTGCTAGAAACTTGGGTATGTTGCTACTATGGTTTGTAATTTTCCTGTTGGAGGTTGTTTTGTTGTTCTTCACAGTGATCGGGTCTTGGTTTAGTGCAATTTTGTTATTGTTCACTCTCTAGTGAAAGTTGTGCAATGTATGGTGAATATACGACTATATTGGCTCTTATGAGGTCTACAATCTCTTTGTATGAGGTTTGTAATGAATTTTATTTAAGACTGAAAATGAATTAGACTTTGTCGCTATCAAAAAATATTAAGTATCTATTTGAAAATGGAACTATTTCATTGTATTTATTGTTCACGCAATTATTTCCTATACACACCTTATTTTGATGCAAGCATGTGAAAACAATCAAACAAACATATCAACAAACTTCCCACTCAACAAACAGTATTTTAAAAATAAAATCAGTTCTTGGTTGAGTATGACACCCTTCTAGAGGCTATAAAATAACATTTGTCTTAGAAGGATTTATTGGATTAGAAGAGGAAGGGGGGTGGTGGTAGACCTGATTATAATGGACCAATAGTTCAAAGGGATTTATAGCAGGTCATAGGAAAGGTAACACTTGCCCATTTTTATGGTAGTGATAAGTGCATAGCTAGGGCATGGGTGCAGAAATTGGATAATTACCTATCCCTAGACCAATGGTGGAGGATGAAACAATTAATTTTTCCACTTTACATCTAGATGGAGTAGCACATGAGTGGTGGTACAATGGCCTTATCACCTTGGGCCACAAGTCTATCACTTCATATCATGAGTTCACCACTAAGCTCATTGAGAGGTTTGACAAGAAGGATCTTGAGTTACATTTGAGAGAGTTGGCCCAACTGAAGCAATATGGCATAGTAGAAGCTTACATAGCAGAATTTCAGAGGCTCTCGGTGAAGGTTATAGGAATTACAAAGAGGAAATTGGTGGTATTGTTTAGTGAGGGAGTTATGGAGCCACTTAAGGGGTGGATTAAGGCTTTTGACCCTCCAACCTTGCAAGAAGCCATGAAGAAAGCAAGGAGTATGGAGTGGGCTGCCCCTAAGTCTAAATTTCAGTCTAAACCATTCTTGCACATGAAGGATAAGCAGCCATTTGCTAAGGATACCAATCAACATAAAAAATTAGTCACAAGGTTATATGGAGACACTCTAAATGATTTAAGGAGGAATAATCTATGCTTCTCATGCAAGGGGCTTGGAAACCAAGACATAATTGTGCAACTAAGAGAAAATGTAATAGGATTGAATACTATTCAACAGAGGATTATTCATCAAAAATTTCAGACCAACAATCTAGTCTAGATGAGAAAGAAGGGGAAGAGTCTCTTGAAGAGGTTGAAAAAGAGGAGACAAAGGAGGGGAGGCTTTCCCAACTACATAGCTTCCAGAAGAATTTTTCTTTGCACATTAGAGGAGTCCTTAATGGGCAATGATTGATTCAGGGGATACACATAATTTTATAGATGAGGTACTTGCAGCACGCAGGGGCCTTCAAACATAGGAGTTTGACGGGTTTAGAGTGATGGTTGCAAATGGTTTCATCATTACATGCACTAGGATGATTGCTTATCTAAGCCTTCAGTTGGGTAATTACGAATTCAAAGATGACTTCTATGTGGTTAGCATTAGGATACAGATGCAGTGATGGACATTTAATGGTTACGTTCCCTATGTGAGGTCACTCTCAAATTTTCAAATCATGGAGTTGAAGTTCAAATCAGATGGTAGGAATGTGGTGTTGAGAGGGATATCTAATGAAGAGCCTCGTGTTGTTTCCTTCAAGTGCATGGTGAGGCTTTTCAGGCATGATCAGGTGGAGTGGGTAGTAGAGTGCATACTTATGCCCACAGTTACACAGGAAGCGCTCTTATCCACCTAATATTTAGGCTTTTCTATCCAAGTGAAGCAAGGTTTTTGGAAATATATCTCCAGGTAGGCCTCTTGATATAGGCATTGAGCATGCCATTGAGTTGGTGGAGGGGGCCAAGCCCATTATCACTACACCATACAAGCACCCGAAGATACATAAGGACGAGATTGAAAAGGAAATCAAGGAGCTTCTGGACATGGGACACATTAGGAAAAGTAAGATTCCATTTGCTTCTTCAGTGATGTTAGTGAAGAAGAAGGTGATGGAGCCTCAATTCTCATTCTTTGAGTTCCATTAATTTTCTGCCACATTATTGGTCTGTCATGCTATTCTGGAGAAACCTAGGGTTGGGGTTTTATCTGTGCCTCCATGAAATCCTAATGTTCTATCTTAAACCCTAGGTCTAGTCTATTTCGTCGTTACCTTTTTGAAGAGAGGTTTTAAAATGACGTATGCCCCATCGACTCGTCTAGGCCGGGCCCCCTTTTAATAATTGTGTTAAATATTTTACCTAACTTTTTAATTTCCTAAGTCTAGGATGGCTCATGCCCCATGTTTTAAGAACAACCTTATGCCATCGTTTGTCATTGGCCTAGGTGATGTCCCCTTTCCCCTTTTAATAATTATCTTATTTTGCAAGGAAAGTATTTTAATGACCGTTGGTCTTCTTACAATTGATCCTGACCGTTCCCCACGATCTCGTGATGACATCACCGCTGGGTTTCAACTGATTGCGATATCACAAGCAGGTGCCACATGTCTCAACTATCGATGTTGAAAAGGGATTAATAAAATGTTTAATATTTGTATCAAGTTTTAATACGTTAAAAGAAGGGTTATTAAAAGAGTTGTGAGATGCACGTGCTTGAGATCGACGGCGGTGTTTTAATCTTGATGATAAAGTTGCTCGATGGTTATGTTTGGTGCTACTGACTGTTGTGAGTGAACACAATTGTTGATGGTGGGAATCAACGGTTGCCGGCCATCGCGTGATTCAAAGATGTTGGGTGTTTAGTGATTGCGATATCACGGGCAAGCGTCGCATGTATTCCTTTGGAGCTGTGTATTGTGGTGGGCCCTCGACACTGACATGGAGATTACGTCAGCCTTTTTGGAAGGTGGTCATTTGATGATCTGACAAAAACAAAAGATCGAAAGCTAAAGTTCAAATTCGCATCAAATGTGATTGAAGTCATTGGCGCGACATGCAAATGGGCTTTAATGGCGGATGAGACGTCTACTGGAAAATTTCAATCGACATAAAGGATTTTATTTCATTCTATCTTCACCACAAAATCATTCAAGTGTTTTCGAAGTGGTTTAGAGCCAAAGATAAAGTTTTTCAAGCAATCACAGCGAAGGTTTGGTTCTCTGCAAGGTGTGAAATCCCATGAGTTACTTTCTGTTTCACTGGTTTAATTTGACTATGATTCTTGTGAAAGGTTGTAGTGTATTGGTCAAGAGGTTGTTGATTATTTTTATAGGGTTACTGGTTTGTTTGAATTGTTAGAAATTGCGTAAGTGTGTTGTAATTTCGCTTTCTGGGTAACCCTAGTTTATTCAAGAATTTGAATTTTAAGAAAGCCCTAGTTGTTTGAAATGGCACCACCAAAGCAGCACTCTGGCCATATTGATTACATGCAGAGGAATTTATATGATGACTTTCTGGGTCAACTCCCATTATCGACAAATGACAAAAGGAGGGATTTGATTTTAATGAATGGAAAAACCCTAGGTGAGGGACTAGTATGCAAAGACTATAATATTGTAGATGTTGGGGTTCCAATGATAGGTCTGGAAATGTTTAGACTTTGGTATGGACAAAGAAACCTACCCCACCTCTTTTCAAATGGTTGGAGATACGACATGGGGAAACTAGCAATGTCGAATGTGTTTCCTGATGTGGACCTACTCAGAGCAGTGGCAGCATGTTATGACCCAGTCACAAGGGTAATTAGAGATAATGATGGTGGGATTCTGCTGAGCATAAGTGCAGTTGAGATCCAACAAGTTTTTGATTTGAGTGAGTTAGCTCATTCTTGGTCCAAATTTACTTTGAGGAGATGAAGCAGGAGTATGCGAGGTCAAAAGCTCTTTTCAGTTCAAAGTTACTTCCTCCTCACCTGGCCAGGGCAGGCAGTTCAACAATTATTATCAGCCCAAATGACCAAGAGCCTTTCAGGCTAAGTTGTTTTGCCAATCACTTTTTGGTAACATTTTATTCATTGTGCTAGGTTTTGGTATTTAGCCCAAATACAGTGATGCTCATTGTATATATGTTTATGGGGGCTCAAATTCAGCATCCCAACTTCTCCATGATGTATGACTATGCATCTTTTCTGGCAGAAAAGATACATGATGGTTTGCTGAAGTTGCTTGTGGGGGATGTTAGCTCTCCTTTCTTTTGGTACTCCATGTTGATGCATATGTTCCTCTACAGGAATACCGATTTATTCTCAGAGAAGATGGAGTTGAGGCAAGAGGTAAATGGAGAAAGGTTACTGGTACATATGTGGAGTGCAGATTTTTCTTACAACAGGGGAGGTGCCAGCTTTGTGCAGTTTGATAACTGCTTTGCCTCTAGACTCAGGGCTCGGTTGGTGGTAAATGTGCCAAGAGATCCTGAGGATTTGCATGACTTCCTCTGACCTAAGGTGAGGAATCCTGATTTAAAGGTCTACCACAATTGGGGTGATATCATCTTGTACCCCGTGAGCACTGTCCTAAGGGTGTTTGGTTTCCAGGGATCCCCTCACATTCTCCCATATAATGTACCATCAAGGATGGGATTTTTCGAGGTCATGTGGCAGCTAGTTGTATTCATGAAGACAACCTGACAGGGAGAGGAAAAGGGACTTTGTTCCCTAATTATACTGTTGTTTTAGATTTTGTTTTTTCCAAGGGAGGATGCATCCACTTTGGAACATTTTTTGATAACTATCATTTGAAGAGTGGATCTAGGAGGCAGCATGACCCAGAGGGATTCTTTTCCTTGTTCAGGCAATGAATTAAGGGTGGAAAATTTGTACATGAATTCAACTTTCCTAAGGACCTTATTAGGAATGAATTTGACTTAAATAGGCAAGAATTGAATAAGGAGAAATGGATTGCCTATGAGAAGCTGCTAGCCATGGTGCATAAAATGGATCCAAAATATGATCCATTAATGGAGTTTACTCCATTCCACAAGAGAATTGCTTTCTTGTTGGACAATTTTAAAGAAATCATGGGCACCTTGAGGACCAAGAAGGTCAACTTAGAAATGGATTTTGGAATTCAGAGACCAGAGGTGAGGCCTAAGGAAACAAGGCCAACCTATCAGCCCCTAGTTGACAAACCTCTATACAAAAGAAAGAGGAATGATAGCAGTGAAGAGGATGAGGGGGACAAGAAGGGAAAACAGATAATGCAGGCATCATCACGGTCAGCCCCGAGGATCAGGGTGTCTAGAGGGATAAGGATTGTGGATTTAGATTCATCACCAAGAGGTGATCCTGCAGTGCTACCATTAGAGCCAAGCCCTAAGAGGCAAAAGATTGAGGAATCACAAGAGGCTCTGATGGATGAAATAATTGTGACCGATCAAGACATGCAGGTTGGTATCCCTTCCCCTCCTAAATCAACACAACTAGTGTTATCTGATATGGATATCAAGGGGCAGTGTGTACAAGATGCTAGGATGGAGGCCTGCAAGGCATTCTTGGATGATGATGCCTTTCTGAAGACTCTTGTTTTCTTGCAGCTGATTTGGAGGATGAAACTGGAGGAATACCAAGATAAGTGCAAGAGAAGGAGAGAATTAAGACCTAACAGGTTTGAACAGGAGAATGATGATGAGGCCAAGGCCGAACTAATGGAGGAATTCAAGAACATCACTCCTGAGGAAGGTAGGAGACTTGTGACTTAGGTTGGTGTCCTAATTTTGCCTGAGTGGGACATAGCTGATGTTGTAGCATTCAATGCTATCCTACAGTCCAAGCATCCTATGCAAAACAGTGAAGAAGAGGTTAAGGCAGCTTTGCAAGATTCTGCCTTCAGTGAGGAGTATGAAACTTTGGCCATATGGGCATTGGCACCCCATGGAACAAAACCAAATGTAACTAATATTAGTCCAAACCTATGGGGAGGGCTAATTATCAAGAGAGCTTCTAAAACTTCAACAACAAAAGCTACAAGCCTGGCGGTAAATGTGGCCAAATTGGCCCAAAAGACAGCCGAAAGAGAAGAGGCTGAAAAGAAGAGTCTGGTGGAGAAATACAACATAATAATTGGGGAATATAGTAGGATGCAGCAAAGGAATGTCGAGCTACAATCTAAATTAGATAGATTGAAATATGGACAGGCAGGAGAATCCTCCAGTGCTCCTACTATCAAGGCATTACCTCCTACTTCAGGATCAGTCTCCCCTACTATTCCAATTGTTTCTACTCCAGGGTCCCTCGTCCAAACACCTGCTCTCAGTCCTACACCAGGTCTGGTCGAAGAAGAAGTTGAATATTCTATGGATCCCACCAAGAAGCAAATGTTGAATAGGATCACATAATTATAGGCTGCCTTGAAGGCAAGTGAGAATGGTGCTACTTCCAAACAAAATGAGGTGGTGGACACAGTTTTGAGGCATTTAAATGAGAGGGTGGATGGTAGATTACCATCTATACATTATTTTTATTCTTTATTTTTGGATGGAATAAAAAATATAAATAGGGAATGGGAAATAGTTTTTCCTCTGGTTGAGAGATGGATCCCTAGAGCCAATGATCTAGATATTATGTTTAAGGCTTCTAGGTTTGATGTAGACAATAGGCCCCACTCATTAAAGCCTACTCAAAATTTTGTGAAATCATTGAAGGGATTCTAGGCCCTACCTGATGATTTGAGTAGAAGAATTAGGGAGCTGGTAAAGAGCTTTGATGACTGGAGTGATACATTTTTTCCAGACATCACTGATGCACAAGGAAATGTTAAAACATTGCAGCAGTGGCAGGAAAGGGCAGGGGAAGTTATTAATGCACAAATCAAATTGATTTGTGATGATTCTAATTATGACTTGTTGGTGAGTAGCATGGACAAAATAATTAATACTAGCACATTCTTAGAGTCTTTTGAAAGAGAGGCCAATCAAATTGCAGTGAAGTATACACCTTATAATATTAAGGTGAATGAGGTGGTGGATTTTGATTGGCCAATGGATGAAGAGTATCAAAAATGGGTGGACAAATACTTAACCGAGGAGGAGTAAAGCAGTGTCTACTACCGGCAACTAATAGCTCAGCGGTTATGGTTATAACTGATTATAATTTTGTCTCCATGACAGTTTTTGGCACAAGTTTTGAGTTTTGGCCAATACAGTGGCTATTCCCTAATGAGTGGGATCAACAAGAAGATGCTCTGGGACTTGGCAATTGTAATCATATTTTTGAAATGTCACAGAGCGGTCCACTTGACCGGTGACATGTGTATATTTCTAGCCCGGTGCTTGTTTGCTCCTTCATTTCTCTATAAGAAGGATTTCAAGGCCAAAAATAGGGGTTGGCAAGTTATAAATTTTGAGGTCGAGTCTAGGCATAGTTGCAGAGCAATTGTAAATCCTGATTGTTTTCGGTGTAAATGCAATTTAGGTCTAGTGTCATTTTGTAGTCAGGTTTTGGGTTTTATGAAGGTTTGATGTTTCATAACAGTACTAGCATTTGAGTTATAATGATTCATTTCAAGCTCATGTCTCTCCTTTGTATAAGCATACCATAATTTTGAATAATATAATCAAGGGTTATTGTGTTCATCTCACTGTTGTGGTGTGTATGACTTCTATTTTGGCTTTAATTCAAAGAATTAATTAAAATGCTTAATTGGAGTTATAGATGGATATGTTTATAAAGGGATTTGGTAAGAAGTATTGGGTTAGGATATAAATTGATGATGTTGTAAGGCAATTGTTGTCAGAGATCTTATATGCTATGTGTTTGAATCTGTCATGAAATTTTAAATGTTTGTAAACTTGACTCCCCAATGGTATATGACATTGGTCTAAATCATACGTATGTGTGAGGTTTTGTGTCTATTTGTCTCTACTTAGAGCTTGCTACCAAATTGCAAATTAAATAACTATCTTAAGTTGCAAAATATTGTTGTAATCATCTCATGCTCCAAGTAGTGGTATTACTAATGAAAAGCCAATTCAATTCAATATTATCCTATTCTATTGAGCTATTAAATGGGATTATATGTTAATTGTTAATGATTGTTTATAAGTTCGGTGCAAAGATTATAAATGCATTATAGGGACCACCCTCCTGGGTTTTGTAGAGCCTGAAGTGTTGGAGGTTTATTGTTAAAATCCTCGTCAGTTGGTCCAGGTCCTTCGAGCTGCCCTTGATTAGAATTGGCAATTTTATAGGTAGAATAGAAGATAAACCTGGTTACAATAAAAACAACCAACATAAGGATGGGACTATGCGTATGTGCATAGATTACAAGGATCTTAATAAAAAGACTATCAAGAATAGGTACCCCATCCCATGGATTGATGAGCTCATTGATGAGCTACATGGAGCAGTCTTTTTTTCCAAAATAGACTTGAGTTTTGTTTACCATCATATCAAAGTTAGAGAGGACATTGAGAAGAAAACATTCAGATGCCACTATGGTCACTTTGAGTTCATTTTTATTCCCTTTGGCTTGACCAACACTCTTGGTACATTTCATTCATGCATGAATAGGATACTTAGTAAGCAGTTGCGTAAGTTTGTTTGATATTTTTTTATGACAATCATTTACACTAGATCATGGGAAGAATATTTGAGGCATTTGGAGAGTGAGTCATTGTTTGCAAAAGAGTCCAAGTATGAATTTAGTATGTCAAAGTTGCTTTATCTTGGGCATATAATCAGTTCTAAGGGAGTTAACGTTGATCCTAAAAAGATCAAGGTTATTCTTGATTGGCCTCCACCCACTAATCTTACACAGTTGAAGGGTTTTTTTGGTCTTTGCAGATTTTATAGGAGGTTTGTCAAAGGGTTTTCACAATTGGCTACCTGTTGGTGTACATTTTATTGCCCACTGAACACAGAATAAAATTTCCAAAGACACTATATCCTCTCTTGAACAAAATCGCCGCATATGCTAAGATTGTGAGAAGATCATATGTTGATTCCAAGGTTTCTTTTGTCAGGTCTTGATGTGTGGATAAGCTCAATGGGCGTTGTGATATGTTGGCAATACACAAAGGGACTTACGCTAGGCTCGTTCACTTCACAATGAAGGTCTAGAAAATGAAGCTCTATTGTTTGGTTCTTGGATCATGGAATTCAAGAAAACTGAAAAGGAGATAAGGGTTTAGAAGTTCAAATCTACTCCTAAGAATTCAAGAGACGGTATTGACTTGGTGAAACCAATAACCATGCTTTTCTTCACCACGCTAGGACAACTACACAAAGTGGGTGCAATCTTCAAGGGGTGTGCTTATAATTTTCATGTCATGAATAACTACCATCAAATCAAACAATATTTATCCGGACAGAAGTTAAGCATCCACAAAGTAAGCTCAAGCTAACTTTACGCATTGAACAAAAATCATTTATTCAAAGAAAGTATGAGCAAGTGTTTCACCATAAATAAATACTTATCAGATCTTGTATTCATCTAACATACATGAAATAAAATCTAAACTATGATGAGGTATAAGATCCATGAAAACTCCAAAATAAGAGAAGTAATCACCATCAATTCAAACAATACATTACTTGTTATTTTGGCAGTCGTAAGCAACAATTTTCTTATCTCAACATGTTTTGCAACATGCTCCCATGTTTTACAAATGAGGGGTGAGCTCAATTTATAGGCTCTTTGATTACAACTCAATGGCCAAGATTGATTTTGAATCAACAGCCAAGATTACAAAATAAAACCCTAATTAGGGCTTGTCACAACTAACTACCTCTCGACCAATGAGAAAATTACATTTGGGGACACTTTTCCTTCTACTAAATATAAACTAATAATAAAATAGAAAGTTGTTGCATTGTGGAGTGAGCCTTCTAGAAACCTTTGTGGATAATTCAAGTTCATTGAACCTGGACAAGTTGACTTGGAACAATCTGATTGGTTGGAAGATGATGAGGTGCCACCTCAACATGTCGAATGTCTTCCTTAGCCACTTTGTTTTTCTTCCACGTGATTTCCTTATAATATCTTTCCTTGCAGACGACTCTGTCCTTTGCACTTGCATTTGAATCTTTGAGGTCTGGAAGTATCCCCTTGGAGCAGATGTCTAGACTTAAAGTTATTAAACTTTTCTTTCTTGATTGCTTTGAAATTCCTTCAAGTGCCTTGAATTTGGATAAGAACTCCCCTGTGCTTTCGCCACAATGGAGGAAATTGGAACTTTCTCTATGAAGTATTTCCCATACTTAGCCAAATTTTGGCTATTCAATTTCATTTTGTAACACCTTCATGTGGACCATTCAACACTTAGCCAAGATTTTGGCCATCTCTATGCTCGAATAAACTTTGTCTGTGGATTTTCCTTCAATTTTGAATTTGGCTTGTGCTAAGTAGGGTAGACTCCATCCTTGGACATGGATTTTATTCATTTCCTCTTTACTTTTCCTCTTTATTCCTCTTCATTCTTCCTATTTTCTTTCCAACACTTAGTCAAAATTTGATTCTTTTGTTGTAGGAAAATTCTGCAGCCATTTTCTGTTTCCTCTTGGAAAATTTTACCATGTTTGTTTCTAACCTTGGTAGACTTTGGCACATGTCATGCCATTTTTCTATTATGCTTGAGTGGACTTCCTCATTGGCAAGCCAATTCTCTTCTTTTTTCTCTTCCTTAGGCGGACTTGGCTGTTGGTTGGACAATTTGCTTTTATCATGGGTGGACTTTGAATGATCTTGGACAATTTCCCAAGTGTCAAGGCAGATCTCATTATTGTTTGGACATTTTGAATTTATAGCATGGCGGACTTCACATTTTCCATGCCATTTCATGACGGAGTTCATTGTGTCTTGGGCACTGTTATTTTTGACCTAGGAGGATTACATCATTGGCAAGCCACTTTCCTTGCTAGCTGGGCAAACTTCATGATCAACAGGCCATTCTTGGGTGGACTTTGGACTTGGCAAGACATCTTCCTTCATTTCTCCTTGGCGAACTTGATTGTGTCTTGGACATCTTCAATTTATCCTTGGAAAACTTCATGATTGGTTGGCCATGTTGTGCGGAGTTGCTCATTGCTTAGGGAATTTCCTTCACACTTAACCAAATTTTGAAATTTTATTCTCCAAGGTATCAACACTTGGCCAATTTTTTGAGTTTTTCTCCCCAAGGTATCAACACTTAGCCAATATTTTGAGTTTTCCTTGGCGGACTTCATAGTTGTTGTGCCACTTTTCTCATTTTCTAAGGCGGAGTTGGTGATTGTCATGCCAAATTTTCCCGTGTTGGGTGGACTTCATGCTTAGCTTGCATCTTTCTTGGGCGGAGTTTACATACCCTTTGCCATGTTTTCCTTTGCTTGGGTGGACTTTACCAACTTCATGCTAACTTCTACCTTGGGTGGACTTTCAAGCTCTGCTAGCCATCTTCATGTGTTGGGTGGACTTGGAACTTATTGGCCATTTCCTACCTTGGGCGGACTTCATAGTTTGGTTGGACATGCTTGGGCGGACTTTTCCTTGGTCTAGCCATCCATTCTTTCCTCTAGGAGGACTTGACCCTTTGTCCAGACATCTTCATCTTTCGTCTTGGGCAGACTTCATGCTTCTCATGCCATACATTCTAGTGCCAGTTTTATGTTGAACTGGAACATCTGGAACAAAACCTTGCCTAAAGATTTTCCCTTTCTTTTTTACACTTGGAGACACAATTTTTTGATTCTAAAGATATGAATGTTTTTACCGTGACTAGAGGGACCCAATCCTAGGTCAACTTTCAAAAAAGTTGAAAAAAGCAAAAAAGAAAAAAGCAAAAAAGCAGGCCAAAAAAGGTTGTTTCTCAGATTGGTCCTAAAATGCCAAAAATCAAAAAAGCAAAAAAATAAAAAAAGGAGAATCCCACAAAAATAGGAAGGTGTCAAAATTGGCCCAAAGCAATGGCGATTTTTGTCCTCTGGACCTTCTGAGCACTTTGACGATGTCCAGACATTGTTCTAAGCCTGAATTCTCTATTTGACTCGAATGACCACCTGAAAACTCTAACTCCTCATTGTAAAAGGAAAATGGTGATTAGCAATTGCGATGCCAAGGCAAAAAGAACCCAAAAAGAAAAACAAGGGGGTCCCTATTTGCAAAGGGGTGATATGTGAAAAGGTCACAACACTGACCCACTTACCGATTTAACCAAAATGGGAGCATTTGTTTGGTTTGAAACAACGCAACAATCCTTTGACCAATTCAACCAGTTGATGAGTTAATGCCCTATATTAGCAATTTCATACTTCTCCAAGCCTTTTGAGCTTGAATGTGATGTCTTAGGTGAAGGCATAGGAGTTGTCCTCATACAGAGTGAACATCCCATAGTATTTAAGAGGAAGAAGTTGAGGGGAGGTAAGAGAGCTTACTCCATTTACAACAAGAAGATGTTGGCAATCATGCACGCCTTAGCTAAATTCAAACAATACATTGTTGGGGGTAGATTTGTGGTTAAAACTTATTATAATAGCCTTAAATAATTCCTTAATCAGAGGGATCTCAATGAGAGGCATCATAAATGGGTAAGAAAACTCAGGGGTATGACTTTGACATTGAATATGTCAAAGGGAAGAAGAATGTGGTGGTTGATGCCTTGTCTAGGAGGCCACATTTATGCTCTATTTCAGTCATATCAGCAGATTGGAAGGAGAGAATACACTCTGATTATGCCAAGAATGCACTTGCAAACAACATTCTTGATGGTTCATTATAGGATGATAAGTATTAGGTAAGGGATGGTCTCATATATTACAAGGAAAGAATATGGTTAACCCCTGAATCTAAGGTGAAAGTGCACATTTTCAACTCTTTTCATGGCATTCCTATGGATGGTCATCCTGGATACTATAAGACATACAGGCATATCCGTGAGAGGTTTTCATGGAAAGGGATGAAGGACGACATTATCAAGTATGTTTGTGAGTGCCAAGTGAGCCAACAAAACAAAACCAAGCATACTTACCCTACTAGTTTATTGTAGCCACTTCCCATTCCTACTTAGAAGTGGGAAAGTATATCGATGTACTTCATTACAAGGCTTCCCAAGGTGCAAGGGAAGGATAGTATATATGTGGTGGTGGATAGATTGACTAAATTTTCTCACTTGTTTTCCATATCAACAAGGTATATAGTAGTGCAAGTGGCAGGTTTGTTTTTTATAGAGGTGTTTAAGCTTCATGGAACACCTAAGACCATCATTAGTGGTAGGGATAGCAAGTTCATTCACTTGTTTTGGCAGGATTTATTTAGGTTGTGTGGAACGGAGCTGACCCCTAGCACTAGTTATCATCCTCAGACTAATGGGAAAATTGAAGTGGTTAACAAAAAGGTGGAAGGTTACCTACACAACTATGTTCCAGGGCAGCAGAAGGTATGGGTTAAGTGTTGCACTTGGGGGAGTATTGCTACAACTCTACCTTCCATATGTCCATTAGGATGTCCCCATTCATGGTGTTGTATGGCTATGAAACTCCTAGATTCATTGATTTTCTCTTTGGAGATTGAAAGGTGCCTAGAGCCAGAGATCTTCAGGAGAGTCAGGATATCATGAGGTCTTTGATAGAGAATATACAACATGCACAAAATCAGAAGACATTGTATGTTGATTGACATCACATTGAGTGGGATTTTGAGGTTGGGGACATGATTTATTTGAGGTTGTAGTCTTACAGGTGATCCACTCTCAAGAAGATTGGATCAGAAAAACTTAAGCCCCATTTTTATGGACCATTCAGAGTCACTAGGAGGATCGGGGAGGTGTCTTATGAGTTGGAGCTACCTGAGAGTAGCAAGGTGCACAATGTCTTCCATATTTCTTGCCTTAAAAAGGCACTTGGTCAAAATGTTGTTCCTTCTACAGAGTTTCCTCCTTTGGATGAGGAAGGCAAGTTGATATTGGTTCATGAGGTCGTGATGGAGGTCAAGGAGCGTACTTTGCGAAAGAGGGTGATTAAGGAGTATCTTGTGAAGTGGAAGAATTTTTCAATGGAGGATGCTACCTGGGAGAGTGAGCAATTATTACAACATCCAGAGTTGTGATTTCTTGAGGACAAGCAATCTTGGGGAGGGAGGACTGTAATGTCCCCTTCTTGCACCTAAGCAATTGAGAGTGTTCCATTAGCCTATTCCAGACTTCCCGTAGGCTAAGTGGAGTTGGTTAGAGGACTCAAATCTAGTGTTGGGCTCTGTTAAAGTTTTCAATGCTTTCTGGCAGGACTTTTTATTTTTAGCAGTGGCCAATTCCAATACTTACTATTTATAGTAAGTCTCAATGTATCTCAATTTTGGTGCCAATTTGATGTTTGAAGGCACTTACTATTTTTAGTAGTGGCTATTTATAGTAATTTTATTTTTGGTAACTGGTCCAGGCCAATGTTGCTCCAACAATATATATTTCTTGATTGGGCATTGGTGAGTCTAAGGTTGATTTAATTAGTATTTGTATTTCTCCTATCACTTAAGTTATTTTTATAAAGTCACTTTATAACTTAAGTGTGGGTCTTGGGGTCATCGAATAAGTACCTTGGCAAGCCTAGTTGATTAAAGTTGTTTTTAAAAAGCCAACTATTGAGCCTCTTAAGTTGGACGCCACCCTAGGGAGATATAAGGGATTTTAAAATAAAATAAAAGAGCTCATGATGAGGGTGTGGGAGTCTTGGAGGGAAACCTAATTTCAAAATTTGTCGTAATTTCCCTCACTTTTATAAAGCATCATTTTGGCTCTCATTTGTGTATCTTTCATTTGGCAACATAATAGAATGTTGTTGTAATTCTTCTGAGGTTTAATTGATGTGTGTTGAGGATGAAAACCCTCACTATTTGGAGCTAGTTTCACTGGTGAAAGATCCACCCTAGCTAGATTGGGGTGATTCTACTTCAGGGATCACCTTGGGTGTCAACAGAGTTTTCATATTCAGTCATTTGGCGATGGAATGATGAAGATTTTTGTAGTTTCTTGAAGTGGGTTTAAATTTTTTGGTGTGTTGGTTCTTTGGCTATGTTTTGGAGGTGTTTGGATGTGATTTGATGTTTTCTTTGAGATCTGATTTGCACTTCTGAATTCTGGGAATTATCATTTTGATAGGGTCTAAAAGAGAAAATCATTTGTACCTCCATACATGCTTGACCTATCATTCTGGGTACTGGTTCATTGGATTCCTCTTGTTTGGGCAACACATTTTAAGTCTTTGCTTGAATTTATTTGGGAAGCAATTATTTTTAGAGACTAGTCACCCTCCTTGAGAATCATGCAAATCAAGGTTTTCTGGAAACTTGGGACTATTGCTACTATGGTCTGTAATCTGCATGTTGGAGGTTATTTTTTTGTTATTCGTAGTGATCGGGTCTTGGTTTAGTGCAAGTGTGTTATTGTTTATTGTCTAGTGAAATGCTTGCAATGTATGGTGAATATATACAACTATATTGTCTCTTATTAGGTTGGAAATCTCTTTGTATCAGATCTATAATGAATTTCTTTAAGACTGAAAATGAATTAGACTTTGTTGCTATCAAAAACTATTAAGTATCTATTTGAAAATGAAAGTATTTCATTGTATTTACCTTTCATGCAATTATGTCCTATGCACACCTTATTTTGATGCAAGCATGTGAAAAAAATCAAACAAATATATCAAAAAACTTTCCAATCGGCAAATAGTATTTTCAAAAAAAAATCAGGGGTGGTTGGTACAAAAGATACTAAAGGGTTAGGTTATCAAGATCCTCCACTTGTACAACAAAAATTTATTCCACCAACCAAGAAGTACAAATTCCATGGTCCTCTTAAGAAGTTACCTTTCCTGCATCCTATAACCAAGATTGAATGTGCATTAGGCACACTTCTCAACCTAGGACTTATTACACTACCACCTATTTGTGATCAGGAAGATAAGAAAGGATAGAGTACAAACACATCTTACTATGCATATGAAAGAAAACTTGGACATCTTACTGACGAATTTCATGCTTTAAAGAAGATATTGAGAGAATTTAATCCCTACGAGGATCAATTTGAATGTGTAATAGATTAACATTCAAATTGATCAATTTGAATGATGTTCCCCTTGGTGGTAATATTATGGCTAGTATTCCCTAAGGTGTGAGTCTCCTATTCCATGACTACTCTCTTGGTGGTGATGTTAGATGTGATATTCCCTAAGGTATGACCTTTCATGTATGGAGGGATGCCCCTTTGTTGTTTAATCACATTTTGTGGTGGTGTTGTTACAACACCCCTTGAGGTTTTGGTATATCTTGTCATTGTTTATGTACCCCCTAAGGTGAGTTGTACTCTTCCCCTAGGACATTAAACTTTATGCACCCCTTGAGGTGAGTTGTGTTTGTCCCCCGAGATGTTAAACTTTGTACACCCTTTGAGGTGAATTGTGTTCGTCCCTCAAGACATTAAACTTTGTGCACCCCTTGAGGTGAGTTTTATTTCATCCACCAGGGCATTAAACCTTGTGCACCCCCTAAGGTGAGTTTTGTTTGTCCCCCATGACATTAAATATGGTGCACCCCTTGAGGTGAGTTTTATGCAAGAAAGTTCATGGATTCAACATAACAAAGCTTGTTGGGTCATGAAATTGAGCAACCCATTTTAACATGGCTACCTAGCATAACATAGCTTGCTTTCCAATGGAGCCACGTGTTTCATGAGTGTTTAGCATAACACAACTTGGTGGAACCCATCATATTGCATGGACACATAGCATAACGTAGCTTGCTAGTTGGTAGATCCATGTGGCTCATGAGTCATGTGGCATGACATAACTTGCTAGTCCTCATGGGAGCATTCCTTTATTCGATGGATGGTGTTTGGTATTTGAGACAATTTAAGACTAAGGTCTCTTTGTTTTACCGAATCAAATCCTTTTAGTACTAACCTTGTGTTTTGTTATGTGTTTTCATGTGTCTTATTTGTGTTTGTGTTGTTTTTAAATCATGTTTGTTTTCGTTTCATCATCATCTATATGTTATGTTATGTCATGTGTGTTTTCATCATGTATGCTTTGTATTTTTGACATGTATGTTTGGGTATGTTGCCTTGTTTCATATCATACATGTGCATGTTCCTTTGTGCTTATGTTGGTTTTCCATTGGATCTTGGATCTTGGGGGTGTGATCACCCCCCTTGATCCTATGTCATCCTATCTTTTCACCATTAGGACAATCAAGCCCCTCTTGACACATTTTTCTACTTTAGTGTGAGTATGAGCGTAAGTTCAAACTCTCACTAAAGTGGAGGCTAAATGTAGTGTTGAAAATGGTCACCCTTAACAATTTCACACTATGTTTTGTCCCCCTTAATTTATTGGACCTAATTGACCACCTAATTTCCTCAATTATGCATTCAAAGGCCTATTTTTACCATTTTCCAAAAAAATCCAAGCATTGAACAAACGCATCCAATTATTATTTTTCCACCGACACTTAATGTTCTGCAAAATAGAGCCAGGACCCATACTCCATAGGGCGTATGGGTCTCCCCTATTTTGCTAGGGACCAAATTCTGGTATGTTGGTGTCAGAATTTTAACATTCAAAATTCAAATTGCAAATTTTGTCTTTTGGGATTTGATCATTGAGAAATTAGCATAATTGCATATAAATACCTAGTTATTGCATCATTTGAAATCTAAGAAGGATTATCAAGAATCAAGGAGAACTTATGATTAAGCATTATTGTCAAGAGCAGCATTTTCAAAGGTTTATTGCAGTAATTCAAAATCCAACATCATGTCAAATCCTATGTATGTTCATGTTGTCATTGTTTTGTGAAGGCTAACATTTTTGTAGGTCTCCAAAGCATTCAAGCAATCAAGCAAGCAAGATCCAAGACCTTGACATGATGTGCATGACTTCAGTCCTTCAAAGAAGCCATTGGTGATGGAAGGACAAAAATTAGTCAATATGCAGCCCTAAACAAGACATGTTCAAGAATTCATTTCAGCCTTATGAGGACAAGGACAAAGGAGATTCACCTATTGAAGCTACAAATGGAGAGCACATGAAGTGAAGAAGATACCGCCATGGAGATTGTCAAACCAACCATGTTAGGTCAGCTACATGAAGGCATGGGTTCTTGTGATGTTTCACTAATTGAGCCTAGCATTGTTTCATCATTTTGGCAAGGAATCAAATTGTGGTTTGGGTGTCCTTAAGTTGGATGTTTCCCATACATATGTGAGAAATTCAAAAATTTCAGTATGTAGTGGACAATGTGAATTCAATAAGATTGATTTAAAATTGCAAGATATAAAGGATCACTTGGTGGTTAAGGAGGTTGTAGTTGTGCATACTCTTTCTAGACCAGCCAATGAGGAAGATCATGATGTAGAAGACTCTACTCATTATTTTGATGGAGATCCTTTGAAGAAGCATGATGATGACCTAGTTTCCACACATGCATGTAATGAAGAAGAGTCCATGAAGGAAGTTGGTTTGGAGGATTCAGGTTTGTTATTGCTTGAGTACAAGCAATTTCGGGAAGGGAGGATTGTCATGTCCCCAATTTGATTTGAAATTCAAATTTTGCAATAGGGGAAAAAGTGTTTTTGAACACTAGTTTCCATATTTAATTAAATATAATAATAATATTTTAAAAATAAATAATAAAATAAAATAAAATAAAGGTGGTTGGCCTTGTTAAGGTTATTTTGGAGGGCTATAAAAGAAAGTAAAGTGCAAGTCATTTGGCATCCATTCATATCATTTTTTTCATTTGGAGATTCTTCTCTTTGGCTGCAACTTTGGTCGGGCTTTAATTCCAAGGACGAAAACCCTTGTGAATATGGTGAGCTGGACAAAAACCTAGCTCATCTTGTGGAGGACTCATAACAGAGTTCTATTTGCACTTCATTGTATATAATTGGAGGTTTGGAGCATCATTGTATAACCAGATTTGAAGATCAGATTTGGAATTGTTGTCACTCAATATTGTGCCCTTGCTAAGTTGTGGAAACTTAGCTTATTGGTGAAACATGGGAACTTTTCCAAGTTGTGGGTCACCTAAACGGAAAAGAACCTCTAGAGAGGGTTGGTTCCCTTGGTACCACCTAAACTAAGTAAAATACTAATGCTTGCTGAGAAAAGAGAAAAGGATAACCTGAAAATGAAACCTGAACTCTAAAAGGTGATGCACCGAATGACTCTTTGAAACCTACACTGTTGTTTTGGAACTTACAATATGACCAAAATGAACAAGTTGCTTCAGCACAACTCGAGTTTCTACATGCTTACAAATAAGTATTTCGTAGGAAATATGAGGCATTTTTTCAATTCTAAAAGGAAAAAACAATTATCTTCACAATTAGAAGTTTCCAAAACTACTATCATAACCTATTCACTTGCATAAAACATGCATATTTCTGCAAGGTGCTTAAAGAATGAGACATAGTTTGAGGATTCATATCAAATCACAGAAAATACATCTATCATTCATACATGCACACAAAAAATAGATTGGAGAAGGAAAATTGTTGTCTTTTATTGATCAAAAGAAGTGTTACATAGTTGTGTACAAATCTGAAAGTGGAGTTTCATTGCTGCTCCAGCTAGAAAGAACTCCAAAAAAGTTACAATACTAAGACTAGAGAGAAAAGAACTAGTAAAAAATATGCCCAAGGCTTTGCCTTTATGTTGTTCAACATCGTACATGAGAATAGGAACATGTGTTGAGGAAGTCTTCACTCCATCTTGCTGAGTCAATCTCTTTTGGTCGTCCAAAACAAATATGCCTACTTTGCAGCCCCTTAACAAGCTCCAAAAAGGTGTTTGAGTGGTTAAAAAGACTTTCCTTGACCCCTTTTACCATTAAAGCACTTAAAATAGCTCCTAAATGCTTGGTAAATGCTTCAAACTGGGTCAAAACTGCCTCCTACATTCTTGTCAACTGCTGCACAACCCAACAAACAAATCCCTAGATGCTTGGAAGAAAGCACAGCTGATCATAAATGCATGGGAAGGAGTTGTAACTGCTCGTTCAACTCACAAAACTGCCCTTTTGACTGTAATTTATTGCTTCCCCTGATTGATTGTGAAGATTGCAACCTCACCACCCATGACTGTCCTCTGTACTTGACTGCCCCTATGCAACAATAAATAATGTCACCATTCATGGTGACTGTCATATATAGCCTTAGGTCTGCCACCTACAAGGACTGCCACCATTGACTGTACCTTTATCATTTAATTGCAAGATTCTAAGATAGTCACCATTTTTTGCTTATTTGATCTACACTTCAAAGACCTTGTCCTTTTTACAGCCTTCACTTGTTTGGAATGTTGTCCATTTCTCATTCAATAATGAGTTTTCCCTTTAAACTTTTAGGAAGCAGAGGAAGCTTCAAATAGAATAATCTCCCTTTAATTCATTTAACAGCAGTCCAATCAAATTTGAAACGAACAAAACTCCCAAATGAAGACAAAATTGAACCCATAGAAGTTGAGATAGGCTGAAGAAAAGCATAAAGGTACCATATCTAAAAAACCTTCATGTCATCATGAATGCTATAGAAGAAATTTTAAAAAAATTGGGGTATTCATGAAGCAACGGTGGTGGTTGAACATTAGATAGGCCCATATATCACTAATAGTGTATGATGTATCATCAACATAAAATGGGTTTTGGTGCCTGCCATGTATCTTGCAAGGAACTATCATTTGGGACTGCCTTCTCACTAACTTTCATCCATCCAATTTACTATTTGTTTTCCCTTTTTGGTGGATTAGACATTGTATTGTGCGCTCCATGAGAAACTAGTCACCATTCTTTAGACTGTCACAGGTTCCTTTGCTTTGACTGTCCTAAAGGACTGGTCTGTCTTTCTTAGAGCTCATTTTTTGAGTTTTTTCAAGCTCCAAATTGGCTAAATTCTTTCTGTTTCTTTCATTCACTGTCCTAACAAAATACAACATATTATAAGTTGCCTTTTAATAGATCATCGTGGTCTCTCTTTATCATGACTTTAAACCATCCCTTGATAGTGTTGCCCTTGCTGATTAACCATTCACTGGACTTTGCATTATCTTGAACATCTCTATTTCTTGTCACAGTGTAAAGAGATCTCTTGATTGTTCTTTATCCTCCTTTGTTGTCTTGAATGATTTCTTATCCTTCTCATGACTGTAACTAGGTAATGTGACACTTCTAGGCCAGTGTCATGGAATGAAACATCTGGCAACCGTCATGTGTATGGCCTCTGCCTTAACACACTGCCAAATCTGTTGCTTACTGTCATCTTCATGAATATGGTTGTCTCTCCAATGAACTGTCATAATGGAGGACTATCTTGGACATCGTAACTGTCTTGCCTCATGTTCATGGGCCAAGATCTCTTGTTTATTATTGCATTTATCTATCTCGCTGTCATTTAATGTCCCATCTTAGCACAATCATTTTCATCTGTTCCTTCCACACTGTGAAGGTCTATCCTTCATACCATGCTCATTGATTTTTTTTAAGCATGACATTTATGAGTTTTCTTTTTGATAGTGTTTTTGATAGAGTGTTTATGGCATATGCATTCTAGACTATGAGACAACTTAACAACTAAGACTCCCTCTGATAGGCATTGTCCCACTATAAAAGTGAGTTCACTGTTTCTAAGAAATGTCACTGCCCTTCACCTTAAGCACACGACTCTACTGGACTTGAATTTGCCCTGATCTTTTCATATCTCACTATACTCTATCACCATGGAACTATGTCTTGTCTTCTCAACATATCTGCTCCTCCATCATTTTCATGCACCAGCCTTGATGAGATTCATCATTAGACCTTTGTCCTTTGTTCAAAAGCTAACATGGCTTCTCTATGTTGTATGGTAACGAACAATCAACTAATGGGGACAATATCTAGTGCATCTGGAGGCTTCTAGATAGTTTCCACAAAATGTATCTGAGTCAAAAATCTTATTACTTCACTGAAAAGATGAAAGAAACAAGATTGATGGTGCTCTTAACATTTTAAATGGACCACCTGTAGCACATCATTGTTTTCTTGACAAGCTTTCTCCTTGTGATAGCCAATACAATAAATGAATGTATACAGTCCTTTACCTTTTATGATCTAAAAATATGCTCTTATCTTTGCTCTTGAGGTAGATGACCTGCAACTCCTTCTATACACAACCCTATGAACTATTACTCATTTGATTGAAGAATCATCCTTGCTTTCCATAAAACCATGTTGACTGTCATGAATAGAATGTCACCATATTTATCGTCATTTCATGTACTTTCTATGCTATGTTCAGTGTTAAGATAGGTACTAGAGGACTATTTTCTTATGATTGGCTATCTTCTTATAATGGTGGCATTCATCATTTTGTTGACTAACAACGAGTATCTATCTTATGCAGGCACTTCTCTTTGATAGAATCCTCCATATATGATGCCAGTATCTATCTTATGTGGGCCCTTCTCTTTGATAGAATCCTCCATATATGATGCATCCTTAGTCATACACTCACATCTACCCACATGCTTCTTATATTTGTCAGAAGCATTAGTCAGCACAATATGCAAGCCTATATGACTGTCATGAGTGTTTCTCATCATAGATTGTTATACCCTAGTGACAGTGTCAACAAACTCTTTAGAAAGCATTGTGAGTTTTGGGAAACAAAATTTGATAAATGAACTCCTTTTACACTTGCTACCACTCGGACCTAATAATGGCACATTTGAGACTGACTCTGTCCACCGCAATTACTCACTGGACTGCCTTCTGTCACAGTAGTTTCATGACTTATCCAAACTCAAATGACTAAATAGAGTCTACTTCTTCATCACTCTGCCCAGAAATGTCTTTAAAGAGGCTGCAAATCAGTTTGTCCTTGTTTGAAGCAGCTTTAGAAGAACATTAAGAAACCTTTTGATCTGTTGTTCATGGTTTCCCTCTTTATGTGGAAAAACAATTCACATTTTTCTAGAAAAAATGCATGCAGACCCATATCATCTTGATTCCTACACGACACTTTTGATAGGGTTTGAAAACTCAAACTATTGCTAGTGATCTTCCTTGTGCTTGCTATAAGGATGTATTATATGACTCCTTTTATTTGCATATCAACCCACAGTTTCTCCATTATTTAGCCTTCATTCAACATGAATATCGCTGTAATAGTTTTAATAGTTGTCCTTTATAAATTATATCCATGAAAAATATGGAAGATTTTCACTGTGCTTCTAGGATTAACAGTATGAATGGCTTGACAGGAAAAAACCTTCAAAAGATTTTAGTGTCATAAATCATACCTGGAGGATAATGGAATTACAACCACGTAGAGCTTAAAGGAATTTGGGCATGTGGAGGTAGTTTGATGCCATGCCCCAAAACTTCTGCCTCTCCATAATATGCGCCATGCATCTTCCTCCTTGTGCTGCAAACTGGACTCGATAGGGACAACAAGCTGTATTTTTCTGTTCAATGTGTCATTAACTTGAAATCTTCTGATCTCAACATGCCATTTTCTTCTAACTAATCTCTGTAACATGCCTTAACAGGACAGCAACAAAGCATATGTGCCTCAAACAAGATCAAGACCTCTTCAACGCCTTCAAAGATCAAAACTGAAACAATAAAGGAACCCATGTTTCATGCTTTTGCATAGGAGAGAAACCAAGACTTCTAGGATTCTTTCAACCATCTCCACGAATTTATAGCTCCATGTTGTCCTCAGAACTGTTATGGCTGCCATAGCAGCCTGTAGAAGCTCTTGAAACCCTAAACAAGTTGACTTATTCAAAGAAAAACTTGAAATTCTCAATGAAACGTCTTCCCTCCATTATGCAATGTGCTCTTGCCCCTTTCTAAGGCTTTCTTTTGACACTTTGACAAGATAATACCTTTTGACAAATTCAAGGGACTAGAAAACTAAGTTTCATTCAAAAGTTTTTGCACGTAACCTTTTAGATCTTTGTTGTCTAGAAACTTTAAGCTTTTAGAAACCCTCATCAAATGCCAAGTCACTTTTAAAAGGAAACAATGAATCTAAGGTATTAATAATTTTACCATTGAAAGACCGAGTAAATAACCATGAGCAATCTGTTAAGGCTGATTTTAAGCCAAAGGCAAAAAATATGTTAACAAGAATAGCATTATTGTGGCATTTTGCAAGTAGATTTAATTTGGGTTTTACCCTAATTTGGAGCAGCACTTGGAGCAGATCTGAGCACCCACCTTTGGAGGGTGATTTTGCATTATTTGGAGCATATTTGGAGCAGAAAACCCTAAGCACTTACCAAGGAGGAATTTCGCCCAACTAGGGTTTGATATTTGAAGACTATTTTGCATATATTTGGTATGTATGACTATAGTTTCAGATCTGATTTGTTTGAGCCCTTGAGTTCCTTGTAAAATCAGTCCGAAATATTCAGTTTTGTAACATCAGAAGTTATCTACATTAAATCAGACCTGTATGTTGCATTTGGATGCCCTATCTTGTGTTTTTCATGGTGAATTCCATGTTTGATATGAATATCAATTTGTAGCATCATTTGGCATGTTTGGGCACTTGTATGTTCGCTGTGATATTTTTTTTGAAATCAAAAATCACAATTAGGGTTTGAGCAGAAATAAAAATCAGAATTTTAGGGCAGATCCCTTGGGGATATTAAAAATTTGGTTATCAAGTACATGCCTGCCAACATGACGGGTTACATCCATCGGGGTTTAGCTCTTCACGCACGGGATATCACAAGTGAGTTGCAGCACTTTGTGATTTCATCATTCCTTCCTTTCAATTATCATTTTATCATTGACATTGCCATTGTGGAAGTGGAAACACTTACACGGGGTTTGACTGAGGCAAGCCCCTAAATGGCACAACATTTTTCCTGTCTTTGAATGTACAGGTTTTTAATTTGAAGAGGTTTGAAGATAGTTTGAAGACAAATCATCCATTGTTGCATTTGAAGCCCTACATCTTGTCAACTCGCAAAAAATCACCTACAAAATTATCCAAAAATTTTTGACAACTTTGCAAGCGAAAACAAGAGTCTCAGATCTGCCACCAGAGGACCTCAAAATAGAGCAAGACACCCTATCAGAGACCCATATGCCCCTAGGATACTTTTTCCCCCTACGGACACCAAAACCAATTTTTCAAGATAGGTACATAGTCTCCTATGCTTCCCAAATCGGCCTGCAAATTGCCATTTCTGTCAATGCATTGTTGGGATGTTGCATTTTATGTATTAGGACACATGGTCTAATTAGGTTAATCATAGAAAATCATTTCCAATCTATTTTGAAGGCTCAAAAGAATCAGATCCAGGTCTTATTGACTCACCTTCATGGTTGAAAGTTAATCTATACACCTTGTTGATTTGCATCCTAATGTACCTTTGAAAAAGTAAGAGATTCATCTTAGGTTTTATGCACTAAACTTAAGGACCTCCTTTTTCATAAGTTACAACAACTAAATTTGTTCATTACCTTTTATCTAACATAGAATTAGCACTAGTTATTTGAAATCAATTCTTGTAAATATTCATGAAGAAAATTGAAAAGTGCAAAATTGAATTGATTGCTAACCGTTTACCACATCATACTTTGTGCTATTGGTGGGTTCAATCTTGTAGTCCAATATCTACTATGTGCACTATAACAAAGATAGAGACTGAGTTGCTCACCTTACAATCCAATTTACAAATTGAAAAAACATTTGATTCTAGGAATGAGATAGCAAATTGAAACCAATAAAAATATTGATAAATATTGAATTTATTTCATGCATTTGACATAAGTGTAAATTTTAATTGGATTGAAATGGCAATTATCTCTTGTGAAATACTTAGGTGCAATGAATTGGCACAAACAGACACCCACTTCTTGTATTTTCCTTTCTAGTCCTTCTAAAGTCATGATCATGTGGATAGTAGATACTTCTAATATCTATAGAAGGCAATCACGTTGAGAAGGAAACCTGATATGTCCATTGTCACATTGAAAGATCTTGTGCACCACTATTCAAACCTTTCAAAGTAATTGGGCTTGGAATTCTTGCACCTCTGTATCATAAAATGGGCCAATATTCTTCCATAAAAATGTAACAAAGTTAGCATTTAGGAACAATGCAAGTTGAAAAAAGACTTATTGCAGAGATAAAGATGATTTTGTGGGGATTTTACTCAAGTAAGAGAGAGAATAGGAAAATAAGTCAACCTTTAGGCACACTCATGCTTAATAGGCCAAATGTATTCTTTCCTGGCTTTACAACTATTGGCTTGTACATGGTAAACCTTGAATTTGAATTACTACCAGTCCCACTTCCTCCAAGTAATTTTTATTGACAAGAAAAAATACATCTATCAAAATAATCAAATCTGATATTGTCATTGTAAATAATAATTTATAAGCAAGCACAATAGTCTTTTTCCAATCTATTAGAATTGCACATAATGTTTCTTACAGAAAACTTAATCAACAACTTTTCGATTTGAGTAGAGTACCACAAAGTTATACTTTCCTTTTTTATAATTGCATACTAAGTCTTTTGTTCACAACAACTATAAAGATGGTAAGATATATATATATTTATTTATGAGTGACCAAAGCAGATCAATCAGACTTCAAGGTATGATCTAGTTTCAATTAAAAAGTACTATAGTAGAAATGAGCCCAAGATGTTGAAATACGAACAATGGAAGCACAAAAAAGGGGTAAGCCAAAAGGTGGGTAAACCCTAGCCATAAAATGGAAGGACAAATATAAATATCCAAGAAAGGGAAAGACTTGCCAATAGAAACAATAAAAGGATGAAGGCCAATGCTGTACATCAAGGTGAGAATCAAAAAACAAACCACAATCACATTTTTGTCTAACTGAAGCAATCAAACCACTAGCATCATCATCAACCATTGGTACTTTGCCTTAAGTAAACAAACTATGCAAGAAATAGATGTGTTCAAAATGTTTTCTATAGATCATAAATTGAGGTTAAATTTATTGATTAAAATATTCCAAACATTCTGTAGTGTGAATATGTGCAAATTTTTCTGTGAGAAAAATAAACATTGCTGATCACTTGCATACTGTTTGTTGATAAAAATATGCAGTGCATGTCCCAATGTCTCTACATATAGAATTGGTAAGGTACCATCAGGAATTTCATCACTGGTAACTTCAAATCTTTCAAGAAAAAAGAAAAATGATTCCAATGTTATGAAAAATATCATTTAATAGAAAAAAAAATTGTAGCTAGAAAACTACCTAAGCTCCTTAGGTCGTGTAATATTTATATATTCAGAATTTTCTAAGAAGATTTAGAAATTCAAATCTTTTTAAGAAAGTTTAAAGATCCTCAACATTCAAAAATAAATTTAAAGATAAAAATATATAAATAAAGCCAATTTCTTATCATTCAAGCGCGAATTGGAATTAAAAGCACAAAGGATGCAAGTCCAATATGCATTTACCTTCTTGTGTACCATAAATAATCACTTGAATCGCCTGCCATATTTACCTTCTTTTGTAAATGCATTAGGCCCCCATATTCCTATAGGCTCATTGTACCACTTCCAAGTTGGGGCTATTGTTCCACGAGTGCTCCACAAAATTCAATTGTGCAAAGTGGTTAGCAAGGTAACCTACACCAGAAGAAAAACAAATGTTTATTATATGTGCACCTAGTATCCAATGCCATTTTATTTTCACAATAAATTATACCATGATTTATTCCTTCTTTCACAAAGACAAAAGAAAAAAACCAACATAATGAAGATTAAGATTCCTATACTTTTGATAAACACAATACGTAGACATCTTTAATTAGAGGAAACACTCTACACTTTTATATTCCTTATTTTTTATTTTATTAAAAGGATATTGATCTGTTAAACATTCACAGTAGTTTCATGTCATTTTGAACACATTGACGTTCTTATTTCATCTTACCTTTTGTGGATAGAAGTATAATGTTTTGTTTCCAATTTTTCCTCTTTATTATCTGCAAGAATTCTGATTTCCACAACTCTCACTCTTAGTTTTGAATAAAACATCCAAGATTTTCAAATTTTCAGAAAACCATCCTAATATACAATAAATAGGTTAATCAAGTAGAAGGGCACCAAGCTTCTTTACTAGTTAATTCAGTGTCTTGGACGATAGGAAATCTTAGTAATAATGATCTATCTCAAATATTTATTTCTTATTCAAAATACTACTTTCATTTATATATATGGTGATTTATATAGAATGATATCTAGGTAATAATATTATTTAGCTAATACATATTTCTCTGAAGCAAATTAAGAAAGTTTGAATAAATTTAAGGACAACATAAATGTGATTGAAGACAACATTCCTACAATCAGGAAGGATGCTCACAGACCATGCAGGCAAGCTATACATGTTTCCATTAAACGTTACTGTTAACTCTAGTGCCAGGTATACAAAGTATTTCTTTTGGGCTAGGACACATTCCATACAAGGCCATAAAGCATTCATTTTTTGTTTGATGCAAATGAGGACAGTATTAGAGTTCTCCAGAAAAGAGTGGTTCATGCCTTTAGATTACAGTTTGTTCTGAACACACTGTGTATGATTAGTTATAGTTACAAGGGATTGGATTACAGTTGGATTTCTTTGGGTTATCCAAAACTTAGTACAGTATTGTTAAACAATATTTTATTTACGTAAAATGACTTCTTAAAAAGGCAAGTTATGTTTCATAAGCGGACAACAAGGTAGGTAGGATTAATATTTAAAAGAAAAGATTATTGTTGCCTCCAAGGGTGGACGCCTAGTTTGACGAGGAATATTTTATATAGGGAGAGCGCTCTAGAAAGGAAACAAACCTCTTGGAGGGAAAAAAAAAATTGGTTTCCCTAATTTCTCCTTCTCTCTATTTATTCTCATTTGAGATCTCATTTGTTCATCTTGGCTTTTGGCAACTTAATGTTATACTATTGGAATGCTTCCAAAGTTCTTTACCGGTTGGAGGACGAAAACCATTCACTAAATAGTTGGTTTCAGTGGTGAAAGACCCACCCTAGCTGGTTGGAGTTTAGTTCATCATATCTTTCAGTGGTTTTGAATGTTGGATGATTTTGGAGTTGAAAATATGAAAATATATTCAATATTTTGATTTGGCTTTGTGAGTTTTGGTGTGGTGTGTGGATTTTGGTATTATGGTGTAAGTTTAGAGAAGATCTGATTTGAGTTTTGAGTGCTGATATAGAATTTCAAAGTTTTGGAAATGTCTATTTCTGAGTAACTAATGCTGGAAAATACAGAGACAAACAACACTGCAAACTTCTACAGAGAAAGAGAGGAACGAAACACAGTATACAACCAAAAATATAAAAACAGAACAAAGTTTTGTATTAAAACTAAACAGAGTTTTTACCAGTGCCAGAGCTGCCAATGCTCTTCCATTCATGCCTCCATAAAAAATAGAGTATCCTCAAGCTAATACATTTTCAAAACAGAGCTTTTTTCCCAAGAGACAGGAGAAGCTTCTCGAATACGCTAGCTAAAAGAAAAGTCTAGAAACAAAAAGAAGAAAGTAGGAGGGAAGATGAATTAAATATGGTTGTTGGAGCAGTTGAACTACGCTAGTAGGGGAGATTATATATGCCCAGCTGGAAGACACGTCCGCCAACACTCCCCCTTAATCTTCACTGCCATGTATGTCTACAATTCCATTTCCTTCTCGGAGATGCTCAAAAACATTCTTTGCAAGCGGCTTTGTGAAGATGTTTGCTAGTTGTTTGTTGGACTTGCAAAACTCAAAATATATGTCACCATTGTTCACCAATTCTCGAATGAAATGATATCGTGTATCAATATGCTTGCTCCATTTATGAAAAACATGATTTTTTTATAAAACAATTGTAGAATTATTATCACAGTAAATTTTTGTAGGTTCTTCTTGTGGATGCCTCAAATTTGAAAGTACTCTTCTCATCCATATTGCCTGGAAAGCTGCTGATGTGGCTGCAACATATTCCACTTTAGCTGATGAGAGTGTCACAATTGGTTGTTTCTTCGATGCCCAAGAGATAGGACTCGAACCAAGATGAAAGATATACCCTAAAGTGCTTTTTTTGTCATCCATGCTACCTCCTCAGTCACTATCCGTATATCCAATCAATTTGTAGTCATTTGAAGATGTATACAAAATCTCAAAGTTCTTTGTTCCAACTATATACCTTAAAACTCTTTTTCCATCTTTCCAATCTGATTCCTTTGGTTTGCCCATGAATCTGGAAATGAGACTAACCCCATACATGATATCCAATCTTGTGACGGTTTGATACATGAGGCTGCCAACTAATCTTTTGAATAAAGTTGCATCAACACTAGGACTTTTGTCATCATGCTAAGTTTTAAACCCAATGCAACGAGTGTAGGTATTGGATTCACATTTGTCATCTTAAATCTCTTCAACAAGTCATTAGCATACTTACTTTGACATATAAAGATGCCTTGCTCATTTTGGCTAACTTCTATCCCAAGAAAATATCTCATGAGCCCCAAATCAGTCATATCAAATTCTCTTTCCATGGCTACCTTGAATGAATCAATTGACATGTTACCTGTGAATATCAAATCATCTACATATAAGCACACTATCAAGATTTCTCCTCCAACATTCACTTTGACATACAAAGTTGGTTCATTACCATACTTGTTAAACCCATTGTTCACAAAATTAGAATCTATCCTGTCGTACCAAGCTCTAGGAGCTTGTTTCAAACCATATAGTGTTTTTTTAGTTTGTATACCTTATGTTCTCCTCCCAAAACTTCATAACTAGGTGGTTGTTTTATATACACTTCTTCTAAAATGCCATTCAAAAATGTTTATTTAACATCCATTTGATAAACCCTCCAATTGTTTTGAGTTGTTATAGATAAGACCATTCTAATGGTATCCAATCTTGTCACAGGTGCGAATGTTTCATTGTAGTCTATGCCCGACTATTGTGTGAAGCCTTTAGCTACTAGTCTTGCCTTGTGTTTCTCTACTTTTCCATTAGTATTATACTTTGTTTTGTAAACCCATTTAACTCCAATCACATCCTTGCCTTTAGGAAGCTCTACTAGATCCCAATTTTGATTCTTTTCTACTGACTAAATTTCTTCATCCATGACTGCAATCCATTTGTCATCATTTATGGCATTTTCAAAATAAATTGGATCAACTTGTGCTAAGAATGCAAAATTAGAGCATAAATCATCATTTCCAACCTCTTGTGTTTCATCATATATCTCCCTTAGACTTCGTGTCTTCTTTGAAGTGTTTATAGACCTTGATTTTAGTGATGCAAGTGTTGGATTAGAAGACTCATTGGTGTTATTACTTGTTGGAGTAGTTGGATTTGGAGTGGTAGGTGCCTTAGAAGGTGTTGTAGGAACATTTGCTTGTGTAGTAGGATTCACACTTTGAGTCTCATTCTCTTCATTCTCTTGTGGAACACTTGCTGCAATTGTAGTTGTTTTGTCTATGCTGCCATCCCATGCTTCTTCTTCAACAAACTCAACATCATGAATTATTATCAGCTTCTTTGTGATAGGATTGTATAGCTTATATGCCTTAGATTGTTCACTATATCCTACAAATATGCACTTCTCTCCTATATCATCTAATTTCTTTCTCAACTCTTGAGGTATCAATGAGTATGCTACACATCCAAAAACTCTCAAACGTGCTATGTTATGCTTCCTTTTGCTCCAAGCTTCTTCTGATGTTTTATTTATCAATGCTTTTGTTGGACATCTATTTTATATGTATACTGAACATGCAACCGTTTCAGCCCAATACTCATTTGGTAAATGTTTTGTTTTTATCATACTTCGTGCCATTTCCATGATTGTTCTATTCTTTCTCTCAACTACTCCATTTTGTTGAGGAGTATACCTTGCTGTAAATTGTTTCCTTATGCCATTTTCCTTTAAAAAATTCTGAAAATCATTTGATATGTACTCACCACCACAATTGGTTCTCAATGTTTTGATGTAATATCCACTTTCTTTCTCAACTTTTGCCTTGAACTCCTTAAAAACAACAAATGCATCTGATTTGTATTTCAAGAAATAAACCAATATTTTTCTGCTGAAATCATCAATAAATGTCAAGAAATAAAGTTTTCCACTTATGGATGGTGTTTGCATAGGTCCACAAAGGTCTGAATGCACTATCTCAAGTGGATTTTTTGCCCTATAAGACTCCCCAACTGAAAAAAAATTTCTATGTTTCTTTGCCAATATGCAGCTCTCACATGTTGTCTTAAATGGCTCTATTGGTGACAATCCATGTACCATTCTTTTCTTGTATAACAGTTGTAATCCTTTGAAGTTTAAATGTCCAAGTCTTAAATGCCATAGCCAAGATTCATTTTTGTATGAAGCTTTGAAAGCTAATTCAACAACCTTTTGCAATCCTTGTGGCTGTAAAAATAGTTCACTTTGAATTCTAAGTGGAAACATCCTATTTTTTGTCATCTCAACTTTTGCAATCGGCCTATTGCTTGGTTTCTTGTCTAGAATCACACATTCACCATTTTCAAAGTATATTCTATATCATTTTTGCACTAGTTGCCCAATGCTTATGAGATTGTGTTGCAATTCAGGAACATAGTATACATAGAAAATATGCTTCTCCTCACCTTGCTTGGTTTTTATATTAATTGACCCTTTGCCCATGACTGAAACTTGGTGATCATTCCCCAATTATACTTTTGATTTTACCAAATCATCCATTGTTGCAAACATCTCCCTACTCCCATTCATGCGATTACTACAAGCACAATCCAAGAACCATACTTCTTTGGAACTCTCTTGTGCTACATTGCATGTTATCAATATGGTGTTTCTTCACTAGTGTTGGGTTTGTTTTCATTTGTAAAATGTGTCTTCTGCTTATTCATGTCATATTATCTTTTCCTACATTCTGATGCAAAATGCCCAAATTTATTGCAATAATGACATTGGATGTTGGATTTATCATACCTTTCTCCTTGATGATGACTATGAGAATGGTTGCTCCCTCTTCCTCTTGTTGGTGTAGAATGAGCATGTGAGCTTGATATTGGTCTTCTATTCTCAAATTGTGTATTTTCTCTTCCTCCTCTTGGTGTAAAACGTCCTCTGCCTCTACTGTTATTTGATCTCCCTCTTGTTCTGCCAAATGAAAGATGAGTCTTGAATGCATTTTCCAATGATGATGACCCTGGTCAATTTAATCTTTTCTCATGTACTAAGAGTGATCCCATTAATTCATCTACTGATAGCCGAGTAAGATCTTTGGCCTCCAGAATGGCTACTACAACTGGATCAAACTTTGTAGGTAAGCTTCTAAGTATTTTCTCTACAACATTTTGATCTTAAACATTTTCTCCATACGATCTAATCTGATTTACTATTTCCATTGCATGAGTGAAGAATGAATCTATTGAATCTGAGTCCTTCATTTGCAAGTTTTCGAAATCCCTTCTAAGAATTTGTAATTTTGTTGTTTTTACCTTGTTTGTGCCTTGGTATGTTGTTTGTAAACTTTCCCATGCTTGCTTTGATCTTGTGGCAACTGAAACTTTTGGAAAGATTGATTCCTCCATTGCATGTTGAATGAAAAACAATGCCTTAGCATCCTTCTTCTTGTTTTCTTTCAACAAATCCTTCTCAGCTTGTGAAAGAGCTTGATATGCTTGCTGGTCTACTGGTTCAGGAAACCCATTTTCAACCAAATCCCAAACATCCTAGGAGCAAAATAGGGTTTTCTTTTTTATGCTCCAATATTCATAATTTTTACCATTAAAAATTGGAATCTGGGATTGTGAGATACTTGCACTTGCTCCTACCATGATTTTTCAAAATAAGAATTGCCTCTGCAATAAAACCCTTTTCCTATTTTCTTCAATCTTTCTTTTCTCTGCAAATCCTTTCAACTATTCCGCCCCTTTGCTATCTACAAAAATAGAACTCTGATTTTATTACTAATTAACCCTTGCTGCAAACTTTTGAATGGTGTCACTTCTAATAACTGTAGCTTTCTTCATGATTTGATCTTCTGGAGCTCTCAACACCCAACACTTCCCACAATCAATTCAGCTCTGATACCACTTTGTTGGAAAATACAGAGACAAACAACACTGCAAATTTCTACAGAGAAAGAGAGGAACGAAACACAGTATGCAGCATACAACCAAAAATATAAAAACAGAACAAAGTTTTGTATTAAAACTGAACAGAGTTTTGTATTAAAACTGAACAGAGTTTTTACTAGTGCCAGAGCTATCGATGCTCTTCCATTCATGCCTTCATAAAAAACAGAGTATCCTCAAGCTAATACATTTTCAAAATAGAGCTTTTTTTCCCAAGAGACGGGAGAAGCTTCTCGAATACGCTAGCTAAAAGAAAAGTCTAGAAACAAAAAGAAGAAAGTAGGAGGAGGAGGGAAGATGAATTAAATGCGATTGTTGGAGCAGTTGAACTACGCTCGCAGGGGAGATTAGATATGCCCAGCTGGAAGACACGTCTGCCAACAGCTGGGAAGCACAAAATTGTTTGTATCTCCATGGTGCAAGAAGCGATCATTCTGGGTGTTTTTCCTTTGGATTCCTCACAGTTGGGTGCCCCTTTTTGGCCACTCATTTGTGGTGTTTGTCGAAATCCTGATTTTTAAGGCTAAATCGCCCCTCTAGGAGCCGTGCCATTTCTTCGACCTGGGGTTTCAAACTGAGTTTCAATCTGCAATTTCAGAGGTCTGCAATCTATCCATTTGAGGCGTCTTTACATTGCAATATGATGGCTTAATGAGAAGGAACCGTTCAGAATTTATTAGCACTTGTAAATGCTCATATTGTGAGGAGTTTGGGATGTTTTTCTGCTCATTCGAATGACTGAAAATGCACATTTTGGACTGTAATCAGGTCTGATATAATCTGATTCCAGTTTGTAATCATCTCGCTTTGATTGAGTAATGCATGCCTTAATGTAATTCAATGATATTCTCTTGCAATGCCATGATGTTGCCTATGTATGCAATCCTAATGTTGAATGAATTTTGAGAACAAACACTCCTGTATTTCCATCTATTTCTCAAAGCAAAAGACAAATAAAAATCAAGGGTGATCATCAAATTCTATCTTGTGCATTCTCTACTAAGAGAAGATTTGATAGCTTGGATGGTTTTCCCGCATTGTTCAATAATATTAGTCACCCTATCCATGTTATTCATTGCCTCAATTCTCTCTAGTTGGTTATTAACAACATTAATGAACTAGACTAGATCCATTTTCTATAAATGGATTGTCAGCATCTATTTCAGAGGATTTGACCTTGAATTTCATGTTCTTTCTTTAATAATAGCATACCAAGGGCATCTTCTAACCTTCAATTTTTTCCATTTCTAGGTTGGTGCAGATAAGTATTGACTCAAGTCTCAAAGCTAAGGCCAATGATCCATAAAAACTCTACAAATTGAGTAGGTGACCACTCCAAAGAGAACATGGGCCAAAATATGAATACATCAATTTAATATAAATATATGTTGTAATGATCCAAAGGGTTCCGCCATCTAGTTTCATCAATCTTTCATTCATATTTTAATTTTTCATGGTTCCACAACACCAAAATCAAATAATACAATTCCATCACTATGGTTAATTTCTAGTGTCTTTATGGGTGTTTGACATTATATCATCTTTCTAAATTGATATCCTAAACAATTTCCTTTTGCTAATGCACTCCAATTACTATTCGGTAGTAATAGTGTCCCATTTTGGTGTGATTTGCCTTGGGTTATTCAAGGATTCAAATAAAAAACGGTAACAATAGTATGTGACCTTTCATCATGTCCTTTATGTATATTTACTGTCAAATCTCTTTAGTTATAAAAACTTGTATAGTTGGCAATAATTGTGCAACAAAGATAATCATGAGCAATCATTTCAAGGCATTTATGTTTATGTGTAGATCACTAGGGTGGTTGGTTTTAAGTTAACTTTTATAGATAAATATTATCTACAAACATTTTCCTCATTACAACTTCACTTTCAAAACTCAAAAAGAACAATTTTATCCCCAATTGCAGAAAACTACTATGAACATTATTCATGTGCATATAAATAAAATAAACCTCTAAACCAGGTCAAGGATAGCAGTATTCATGATCAGAGTTGATCATAGCTGGTTCACAAAGTTTAATAGATTTATGTAGATCTTTAAGGTGCCCCCATTTTGGTTGCCTCACCATTTGTGCAGAAAATAGATTTAGAAACATAAATCTTCAATTCAAACTATAGAAATATTTAATGATGCCATACAAATCATGTTTTGTATTACAATAGTAAATTATATTGTATTAAGATAATCCCAAAAAAAAAATGATGGAAAAAATGGATAATAGACAACTCAAACATCTATTTTGCTTGTTCATATTTTCTATAATTACAATCAAACGAGATGTCAATCCTATAGTTAATTGTATATATCAGAATGCATGAATGAATAATAGCTATTCGATCAATCTTGAAAATTTCAAGATAAATTAGATATGGGACTTAAAAGATGGAGTGAAAAAGTATTGAAGGAGCACAAGACTGGAGTGAGAAAATATAGGAAAGCGCCAAGGAAGCTCCAGCAATGGGAGGGAGAGAAGATTAAGATGGTGATGTTGAGAAAATCCATCAAAGGGGCAGTGTGCCTAACCAGGGAAAATAGAGTGACACTAGGAATTAGAAAGCAGATGTTTCAAATCTATGCTTGCCCCTAGGTGCATTACAACATTAGGTCGAAAACAAGAGGGTTTGATTCAATCCCAAAAAATAAAGGAACTCGACGAATGGATCCTAGCAAGATCCCTCTCTCTCAAGCTGGGAGATGGCATCACTGCCACCTACATTATGAAACCAACATCAAGGTTAGCCATGCCCCATTATTGCTGGATATTGAGGAAGACCTAATTGAGAACAATTTTGAAATGTTCTTAAGAATTACAATTATAGGAAAAGTTACATGAATATGGCCAAGTGCACTATCACTTCAAATGTGGTTGATGAAAACGATGGAAGCCTTTAGGCTTCAAGGTATTAATTTTTAACCACAATAGAATATGGTCATCAATGAAGAGCCTCATTCTATAGCGAAGGCAGTGTTGAATCAACTACCCAAGGATTCTCATTTTGATTCATCTCAAAAATCTAGGCCTTCCACCATCTAGATTAGACTCTATGGTCTGCCCCCTGTTCACTCGCATCCTTAGATTCCAAGAAAACTTGGATCTCAGATTGGTGAACGACCTATGCATGGATAAAGTTACTGAAAAGAAAATTTCTTTGACTATGCTCGACATTGTATATAGTTGTATCTCTCAAAATCCCGACCCTCATCCTAGTAGATCAACTCAACATTCTTTGTCAAAATGCCTACAATTGTTTGCTATTGTTAGCGTTGATGAGGTGTAATATTCTTGTGCACATGGATTTACGGAGGTTGTAGGTTGTTAAAGAGCTTTTCCTAGAATGTAGGAAGTTTGTTAATTCTTCAGCTTATTAATAAGCAATTCTGCATTGAAATTGCTACTGCTTTTGATCAATCAATGGCATCAAAGCCTAGTCTAATGGTAAGTTGGTTATATAGCTGAGCCTGATCTATTGCTGTGAGAGGGAGACCATCCGTGGCATGAAACACAACAAAGGTGAGGACTGAGAAGTTTGGTGCAGCAGTTAAAAGCACTCTGATTTGTTTGTGTTTGCACTCGTAGTCTGTGAGGAAGAGACATGTGGGCAAGCATGTAGCCTGAGGCATTTGAAAAATAATGCAGACCCACTCAAAAATTACCTTGGCATGCATGGTGCTTCACAACAGTTAGGAAATAGGTGGGACATGTATTGTTTTGTATTTGCTCGGGCCATGATGATCTGTAATCTGGTCACTGTGGTGTTCTATAGTGGAGGATAAATGTGGAATCCATGCAATCTTGACTGGGGATTAAATTAATTTCATTTTAATTCTTCTTCCCTTTCACATCTCACGCTCTCACAGGCAACACTTTCCTCAATATTCTATTTCCCTTTCATTGTAACAGTTTCCTTGACCGCCAAGGCCACCATAGTCCACACAGTGACCAGCATCTATGCAGATGGCTTCTTGCCTTCCATGAAAAGGCTGCTTGAAGTATTATCCACCATCTGGAGCAGACTGCTAATCACATATTTCTTCATTGTTATGATAGTGCTTGCTCCAAATGCAATAGTTTTCATATTTTTGGTGATGTCAACCAACATACTACTAACTCTGGGGCTGCCCAATGCAAAAGTTTACCTGTATCTGGGATTGTTGATTGTGTATGGTTTTGTATTTGCTCAGGCCATGATGATCTATAATCTGGTCATTGTGGTTTCTGTGATGGAGGATAATGCAGATTTCATGCACTCTACTGGCCATTCATGTTGTACATTTAGTATTCGAAATCAATTAATTCATCTTGACTTACATTTTATATATTTAAAAGTCTGCCTACAATTATGTGAAATCCATGTCAAATACAATTTCACCATAAGTTGTGGTACCCAATAATTAATAAATATTGAAATCAATGAAAGGAACATTTTGGAAAAGGTGATTATTTTAACCATATACACAAAATGTACTTCGTACTATTTACTTCAGTAAATCAGACAAAAGGGCATGGTGACTATACGTTCAAGGAAACAAAATATGAATAGCAAGAGATTACAAAAGCTGAAGTCCTGCTAAAGAAGAATGAGCCTTGTGTTTAAGGCTTCTAGATTTTTCCAAATTAGTTTGAGATCAAAGTCTGTTGTAGTGATCTAAAAAAATAAGTCTGTTGTAGTGCTCTTACTCGCCACTACCATACGACTCTCACTCACTGTCACTGTCACTGTCATACCTCACCTTCAGTTTCTGAAATTTATCCTCTAACTCAGTGTCACTGTCACTAATACCCTCTTCTCTATATTGATACAGCATGCCACCAACATCTATATATTGATAAAGCACTCCAAGTACGGAATCACCCTTGGAACCTTTTCTCAGCACATCCTTGACGGTCTCAATTCCTTTTTTAGTAATAAAATTCCCAGAAATAAAAAGGCGACTGAAATTAGGCTTGTTTGCAACAGCTTCCGCATCAGCCTTAGCCCCAATTCGTGTGATACCATTTGCACTCAAATCAAGTTCTTTGAGCTGCTCATGACCTTCCAAGATCGCTTTGCATATTACAAGTGATCCATCATCCTTGAGTTGATTTTCTTCTGCATAAAACATTGTCAGCAAATTTTTTACAGCAAGGCATTCTGCTAAAGCTGGAGCTGCTTTTGGAGTGATATCATTTCCTCCAACCGTTAGAACTCTTAAAGATGGAGCTGCATCCTTGAGGCTGTCGGCAATAGCAATCACCCCTTCATCCCCAAGATTCATATAGCTTAAGGAAACTTCTGTGAGACCTCGATGTGCATAGATGGCTTGGCTCAGAGCAAACCCACCTCTTGTCCCAAACATGTTATCTGTTAAAATGAGCGTTTCCAAACTGCTGCCTTTACTCAAAGCTTCTACTAAAGCAATAGCACCGTGGGTACCTAGTTGCTTCCAGTAAATTCGAAATCCTCCAGAGCAATGCATTTCTTAACAAGCACTGAAACGGCCTCTACTGCATCATCTTCTGACTCGTTGTGAGAGAAATGCAAACACTTAATCCTTTCAATAGATGGAAGAAGCTCACAAATGGCTCTAGCAGCTTCTCCGGAAATAATGCTGTCAACGAATTTCAATTCTTCCAGCGTTTTCTGAGATTTCAAGAGTGGTCCAAAAGCTCCGACGCCCTTCTCTCCCAAATCATTTAATTCAAGTGTCAAGGATCTCAGCATACTCCCTTCTAAAGCAGATGAAAGTATCGACATAACCTCAAGTGCCTCAGCTTCAGATCTTTCGAAGACAAAATGGACAAGTTCCACATCTGTTAAAGTTTTCTGGACATTCATCAAGACCCTTTTTGCAACATGGGCTGCCTCCACTCCAAAACTTCGGTTGCCAAAGCATATCTTGGTACAAGGATTGCTGGATTCTTCTAATGGCCTGAAGAGCTTTCTGGCTAAACATTCATCAACAAATCCATATTCCCCTGTTGACATATCAAAAATATTTTCTCTCACTTCAACTATTTCAGTGAATGCTTCCCTGACATTAGGGGCTTCTGTCTCGGCAGGGGGTCTTCGTTCAAGGGCATCGCAAAATAGTTTGCTTGTTTCCTTTGCATAAAGCTGCGCAGTAGAGCTACCATCCGCATTTGGGTATCTACTAGCATGGTGATTTGCAGCAACAAATGCTATATCTTCTATTTCTTTTGCATGTTCTCCTGCCGTTTCTTTGCTCAAAAGACCATGCGTTCTGGAAAAACAGGGATCCGAAGAAAGACAATTGATCATGTGTTCTACCAACATCGAGCACATCGAGCGTGTGTTCTCACTTGGAGGCCATTCCATGGATGATATTCTCTCTGCATGATTCTGGGTAGTTGCCATGACTTTTATCAAAAGAAAAGTGCTCTGATTAGTGATCTATAACAAAACAGACCAGAAAAGGATTTTGAAGATAAATAGCTTTGTATACAATCATATTACAGTTAATTTCATAAAAACAAGGAGTTGCAGGTTAAAGATTTTTTTGGTCGCAGCTTGGATTGTAATGAACCATAATCTTTTTGCTTCTAAAAAAATCCTTAAAATTTTTAAAAAAACTAAATATTTTGAGAAGCAAAAGAATGCAATACAGTATCAACCTGCAAGCTGTAGCTGAAGCTGTCACGATTTAATAGAGATAGAACCTCTGTTCCTGCAATCAAGACTCAGAAAAGTTGTTCAGTCCCTGTTAGCAAATTCTGTAATATGCTCTGTTCTTAATCAAGCAAAAACCAAATAGAACGGCAAGACGAACGGACGCCCTTTTAAGTGCTGAATAATTTTGAAAAGAGAATTCAATATCAAATTTATTTCATAGCCTTTAAATATGATAAGGAGGTTGCAGCCGTTACAAAGTCGGCCTTAACCGGCATGTATAAGCTTCGCATAAGAGCACTAAAACATAAAAATATGGATAACAACATTAAATACCTATAGCCGATCAAATAAAAAAATTATTTAATTAAAGAATTTTTACTTTAAAAATATTTTATTTATAAAAGATTAAATATATAGAAATTTGGGTTGTTTTATTTATGAGTTATATGGAAGCTTTTATATATATATATATATATATATATATATATATATATATATATATATATATAATTGTATTACTAAAATAATATCATTTCATTTATGAGTTATCTCGTGGTTGATCAGTGGGCCTGAATGCAGGCTATGGCGTCCACTCGCAGGGGGCTAGTCTCGCCTCAGCTCACCCCAAATACCCAAGGTATGGGTTGTTTAGGCTGAGTCGCGAGGACACCCTTGCCGCATAAAAAAGAAAAATATATATGTATATGTGTTTATATAAAAATATTTATTTTATAAATTGAAGATTGTATATTTTAAATTTATATATCTTTAGAGCACATTTAAATTGACACATTTTAATCCAGAAATCTTATCGTGCAATATTGATGTTTGTATATAATAATTTATATGGTTGGGAGTTGATCTTCATTGATAAGAAAGTCACATTCTTAGGTGGTGGAAAAGTCATAGAAGGCTATGGAACAATAACTAGAGTTGGAGGTGCCAACATTGAAAAAAATGGTCACCTAGGATTTATCCTTAGAGGAGGGAACTCTTCTAGTTGAAATCATATGGGGATTCTTCTCATGCTTGGGACATGGTTAGGATATATCTTATATAGTGCCACATAGTTTGTGGGAAATCTAGAATAGGATAAAAAGAGTAGTGAGTGAGAGTATGAAAACATTAAAAGCATATACAAGAACTTGCTTATTAGAACCAATGGGATGACTAAGTTGAGTCCCACTAAACAAGCCAAAAAGTTAATCATCAATGGTGGATTTTACCCATAGACATTGAGGAAAAAGATCGCATGGAGAGGAGGCAAAGAAGGGTCCAAATGCTTGTAAGAAAACATGGACACTAGGCCACTAGGGCATTTGAGTGTTATGGTCATGACCACCACTTACTAGATATAGTAAAAATATAAGATAGAAGGTTCCTACTGATTTTGTTGGTACTTGAGAAGCTCTAACAAATAAGGAACTCACACATCAACAATTTTTTCTTGAGTAACTACATGGGAACCTTTAGAAAAGGCTAACTTTCTTTTGTATTTTGCACATATTACTAAACTAACCAAATGCATGATATTACTATCATTGGGTGATGTAGAATATAAATTATGCTCTAACTACTAGCCTACCCTATGCTAACTAGTTGAGCAAAGTGGATGAGAGTAAGATAAGTGTTCACGAGAGAGATAGGCTTAGAGAAATTTTTAAAATGGGGGGAAAGGAGTGATAAAGAAGGGCAAGCTACTAAGTTTATCTATCACACACAACATCTCTTCTCTACAACCAAGTATATGTTTATGGTGGGGTTGCCTCAACTTACATTACACAAATCTATTTATGCATAAAATAGCTCATTAATTGACCTATATGTGACTAGTGGATATTTACATACACACAAATAATTCAATTCAATGTAAGGGCACAAGTAAATAGACACACATACAATTATAGAATCAAACTAGGGGGCAATTTTCAATACTAGCAATAAGAAAACATACAAGGCTAAAATATATTCACATCTCCTACAAGTTAACAAATCATTACCAAATAACCCTATTGTACCAAAATCCAAAGATAATTGTAATTTTGAAAGCAAAAATATGTTTGCAAGATGGTATAGCCCAACTTTATGCAATCAATGGAATCCTTGTGTAATCATGACAAAAGGAACCTAGGAACATTTCAAAAGAATAAATAATTGAGAAGAGAGAGAGGAGATAGATGTTGAAAGCAATGAAGCATATATTGGATGACCTTTGATTAGCACTAAATTGATTAACAAGAGATGGCATTTTTAGGTAGTTGAACCACCAAAAAACATGCAAGAAGGGAAAGAGGATTCCCCAAATAGCCCCCCTAGGGTTTCTCACCTAGGAGCTCTTGATTAGGAAATGACTCTCTTTCACCTAATGATATGCCTTTTGGGTGAGTTCATTCAAAGACAGGGGTTGTGTTGTATGTGATTATGTCTAAATGAAATAATCTAAGTGCTAGAAATGGATAAAAGAAACTAAATGCTAATGTAAAACCTAGAAAGTGTAACTATGTTTGACAACACATAATGTTATGCAAGCATTAAGTTAAACAACCTATAAAATCTTATGAAACAAGATAGAAAGCTATAAAACTAGAAATGTGTACTTGGAAGTGTGTTGCAGACTTGAAGGAGCTTTGAAATTCTAAAAATAGTGATTTTTATGTTTGGCGGGACACTTGTGCCAAGTTGGGCGATCTAGTCCTTTTTCAAGGTGATTTCGAAAAACTGCTCTGGGGCTTGTTTCAGCCAAATGGGTATCCAAATCCGTAGAAATCTCTAAAAAACATGCACAATGGGACTAGGTCGCCACAACTGGCGAGAATGTCCCTTTTGCTTTTTTTGAAAATCTAAAGGTGGAAACGAGAGTTCTTGATCTACACTTTTTGTTCCTCTAAGTGTTCGGACCAGAAACCTTGATTTTCAATCTGTAGGTGTCTTTTATTGAATTTTTTTCTCTAACCAATAAATATATGCCCTAGACAAGTCTTCAATCCATTCTTTGAATGATCTCCAAACCTGTAAAATGCCCAAATTTGCAAACACACACAAAGAAGGAAGAAGAAAATATTGGATGTTAGGATATAGGGGTTTGCCTTGGTCAAACCCATTTGTAGATAATCAAATCAAATGATGAAATAAGACAAGAAAGCATGAAATATGGAATAGTAGATTTAGTACCTTGCTATGGAGATAGATTTTGAGTTGTTGCAACCATTTAACCCTTGAATGCTTCGGCAAAGGATATCTTGATGCCCGAGGATGCAAATCCTAGCTTGCTTGAGAAGAGAGGTGAATGAAGAGTGGAGAGTTGTGAATAATGAGTGTGTCTAATGTTGCATAATGAAGAATTAGGGTTTTTAGGCTTATTTATAGGAAATGTACCTAAAAAAATCTGTTATTTGATCCTCAAGGCTAACAGGAAGGAGAAATGAACCAAAACCCTAACTTTTCCTGCTCAAAACCTCAAAACAGCTCCAATGGGACTAGGTTGCCACCTTGGGCGACCTAGTCCACCTGGACAAGACTAATTCGCCCAGATGGGCGACCTACTCCTATAGGGGCCCTTTTGCTAGCCAGATTGTTTGAGAGCGAAGAAATTAGGTTTATATGATGATTTTATCAGATATTTGATCAAATTAAGCCTTGGGATGCACAATAAGGGATCATAGGGGCCTATAAATGATGATGAAAAGGGGTTATTTAGGTCCAAAATCCATAGGCAAGGGTCCAAATGAGTGAAAAGTGTTAAAGGCTACACTTTTTGGTGACACATTTAGCCCCCACTTTAATGAGAGGATGAACTTGCTTCAAGCTCACACTAAAGTAGCCCAAATGGAGATGGTGAAGAATGAGAAAGAGAAAGGAGGCACGGTCAAGCCCCCAAGATTTAGGATTCTAAGCCAAAAAGATATTAATGCAAGAGACACATTCAAGGGTGAATGATATGCAGCAAGACGAGATACATAATCATGTGATGACAAGAACTAGAGGAAAGAAGAACGAGGTGGAAAAAGATGTGCTCACTCTAGGGCCATAGAACATCAGGTTGTTCGTGGGGTGAGTTGTCCCAAAGAAGTGGTTTAGTGATAAAGTCATGCCAATGTGTCGGCTTCCCACCATATAATGACAAAGTCATGCCAATGTGTCGGCTTCCCATTATACTAACCATACCAAAGTTATCTCACTTGATAACTTTGATAAGGCACCACAATGCTTTTGAAATATTGTGTGAATATTTTATTGAAGGGGATTTTGATTTGTTCATGTGAGGTCTTCTTCTTAGGGAGCATTGTGCCTAATGTCTCCAAGAGAGGAAAATTCAAGGTGTCAAATCATTATCCATGGGATGCCTCATTCGCATCAGGCCACTTTAGTAGATTGTACACTCTTGAAAGGCATCAAACCCAATGACACCACCAAGAAGAGGACACATCACAAGAAAGGAAAAATCACATCGTGGAATTGTGTAAAAAGATGTCATCTATGTATGCCCCCACTTTAAAGAGGTTGCTAAAACCATCACTGTGAGCAAGTGCTTTAAAGTAGCCAAGGATAGAGGGAAGAAGACATGAGAGCTAACTTGGAAAGCTCTATGTTAAGTCATATGTTTCTGAAGTAAGCTACGTCATGAAAAGGGGTAGTATGTCACATGCGAGTCAGTCTTAAGACATGTCATCCACATCCCAAGCTTGCTTTTATAAGTTAATGGAAGATTAACGACTAGTCTATGATGACAAGTGACATACGAGGGGAAAAGGCTAACGACCCCTTGCCCCCACTTAGTGCAGGACAAAGGTAAGCCTGGAGAGATGATGGTGTGTTTCTCTTCACGAGGGATGCAAGACATGCAATAGTGAGTGTTCTATGACCCTACAACTATTACAAGAAAAGGAGCAACGACTAATGTTATTTATGTGGATGGGTAAACAAAGTTTCCACAAATTTGGCCTTGATGGTATACACTTTGTTATAGATGTGAGTAATGTCAGTGTAACTTGGTTGATGTGAAACGTTGTTCTTTGGTGGTTGAAGGTGTAGAGAATGCTTAGGAGGTCCAATAGTAAATGTGGATCTAATGGACACTTGTGTATGCATAACCTTAGTGGGCTTGGGTGGATGTATCTCTAAGAAAGGGCAATTGAGTATCATATTTTATCATTGCCCAAGGAAGAGATATTACTATGGCTTGAAAGTAGTGCAACCATGTTGGTGTTTTCTTCCACCATGATACCTTCCCAAATAGGAGAGTTTTTAGGAGAACTACAAACAATATGTTCAAGACATTCATTGTTTGGTTCTACACCATTGACTTTATCACAAGTAAAGGAATGGTCTATAGTTGGAGTGTCTTGTTCCATCATAATATCTTCTTCACTAATAGGAGAGATATTAGGAGAGGGGGAAAGTTGATTGTTGTGATTATTGATGGTTGCATTCATTTCCTCCAAGGTGTCATTTTCTTATGTCATAGTATCTATCCGAAGAGGAGAGCTTTTTGGGAAGTGACAAACAATAGGTTCATCACATGTCATAATTAGGTTTGGTAAAGTATCTTCCTCACTCATAGGAGAGGTGTTAAGGGAAGGGTAATGAGGAATTAGAAGGTTACCAATGATTGGACTATTTTTTTCAAATAGGCCCTTCCAAATGTGAGGAATATTAGGAAGGAGAGAAATAATGCCATAACTCTCAATCATTGGAGTGCTTGATACCAACATAGCCTTAGTTATTAAAGCATTATCACAAATAGGGGAGGTGTTGGGAGAGGATGGAAGACTAGGTAAGGTAGTGACCATGATGTTAGCTTCGTTTGTTATAAGGTCTTTGCAAGAGGGAGGAGGAAGAGGAAGAAAAGAAAGGCCATCATGATCTTCAATGACTGTGTCTCATTTCCACAAGGCACCTTCATCACCAATGGGAGAGATATCGGGAGAAGAACAATTATGATTATCATGATTATCAATGTTTGTAACCTCTTGTGGAAAAACTTTAGTGGATGAGCTAGAAGAGATGAAGTCATCAAGGGCTTCATCTAACATGTCCAATTTATCGCTACTAAAGGGCTTAAGAAGGGTGTGAGTGGGTGCATGTGATGTTAAATTATTATTGTCATTTTGTAATAAATTTGATCTAAATGAACTAGGAACTAATGTTGAAAATGAAAATTGCAAAATTCTAATTGCCATAAATGCTATTTAAAATGTAATCAAAGCTATGTAAACTTAAAATGTAATGTAAAGACATAGAAGGAAATGCAACTTGTAGATTTCAAACAATGTAATTGACTGATTATACTAGAAATAAAATGTTGGGAATGCAAAATGGAATTTAAACAATGCATGAAATGAGCTAATTTATGCTAAACTAAGTAAAATTCATGTAACAGAAAGATAACCCACTGATACAGATAGATAATGGGAGAAAACAGAAGTTTAAAAATAGAGTTTTTAGCTCTGTAAAAGGTTGTTTCAGAGGCCTAAAGGGACTAGGTCGCCCAAGGTGGTGACTTAGTCCTCCTGGTGATTTTTTAAAGAATTTTATGATTTTTCTGTTGGATTTTGATGGTGTCAGGGTTGTATGACGCAAACCTAAAATGAAAATGCAGAATTTTGATGGGTTTGAATGATTTAATATGCAAAAATGCAATCGAAATGCACTTTTCACTAATGCAAAATTTAAAACCTTAAAATGGAAAATAAACAATGCATAATGCAATGCTATGAAAACCTAGGAGGAGAATGTACTCCAATTCAGAGACAAGGGGATTCAAAAGTCAGGTTTACCAAAATGAACCACCAAAACAAATGCAAGGGAAAGAGGATTCCCCAAATAGTCCCCCTAAGGTTTCTCACCGAGGAGGTCTTGATTAGGAAATGACTCTCTTTCACCTAATGATATGCCTTTTGTGTGAGTTCATTCAAAGATAGGAGTTGTGTTGTGTGTGATTATGTCTAAATGAAATAATCTAAGTGCTGGAAATGGATAAAAGAAATTAAATGCTAATGTAAAACCTAGAAAGTGTAACTATGTTTGAAAACACATAATTTTATGTAAGCATTAAGTTAAATAGCCTATAAAAACTTATGAAACAAGATCGAAAGCTATAAAACTAGAAATGTGTACCTAGAAGTGTTGCAGACTTGAAGGAGCTCTGAAATTCTGAAAATAGTGATTTTTATGTCTGGCAGGACACTTGTGCCAAGCTAGGCGATCTAGTCCTTTTTTGAGGTGATTTCAAAAAACTATTTTGGGGCATGTTTCAACCAAATGGGTATCTAGATCCACAAAAAATGAAAAATATGCACAATGTGACTAGGTCGCCACAACTGGTTGGAACGTCCCTTTTTCTTTTTCTGAAAATCTGAAGGTGGAAATGAGAGTTCTTAATCTGCACTTTCTGCTCCTCCAAGTGTTCAGACCAAAAACCTTGATTTTTGATCTATAGGTGCCTTTTATTGAATGTTTTTCCCTAGCCAATAAAGAGATTCCCTAAACAAGTCTTCAATCCATTCTTTGAATGATCTCCAAACCTGCAAAATGCCCAAATCTGCAAACAAACACAAAGAAGGAAGACTAAAATATTGGATGTTAGGATATAGGGGTTTGCCTTGGTCAAACCCCTTTGTAGATAATCAAATCAAATGATGAAATAAGACAAGAAATCATGAAATATGGAATAGTAGATTTAGTACCTTGCCATGGAGATAGATCTTGAGTTGCTACAACCATTCAACCCTTGAATGCTTCAGCCAAGGATATCTTGATGCCCGAGGATGAAAACCCTAGCTTTCTTGAGAAAAGAGGTGGATGAAGAATGGGGTGATTCCACAATACTGGTTTACAATTTTTGGGCAAATTGGACACTAAACTAATTTTTTAAAACTAAATCTTCACTTTCGGGCTCCTATAACGGCTAAACCATGAGGAATTTGAAGATGATGCAAACTACTGATTTGTGAAATTTTGTCTATAGATTCTAAATATATTTTTTTCAAATATTTTGGAATCAGATTGCTTTTATTTTTCCATCTCCTTTGAAAACTAACTTTTTTTTAAAAAACAACATTTTTAAGAAGTGACGCTCATCGTGTACAACATAATTTTTTTTGTATGAAGGATAAAAGTCTTTCTTTTTTGAATTTAGATTTGTAACTATGATATCTAGCACTTTCATTTGGTTTCATAGTGTTTTATTAAATATATTTTCCTTAATCAAGTTTCAAAATTAAACCAATTACAATTCAAACATAAGCGGACTGTATACAACATAATTTTTTCTATATGTATCGAAATTCAATTTTTTTTATTTTAATGGATTAAAGACATCAATACCCAACCCAAACATATTTTAATTTTTTTTTTTGATAATCTGCTATTTTTCCACATGTGTAGAACAAAGAGCTTGATTTTCGGTGAAAAACCTATGTTTAATAAAACTAAAAAACAAATACATAATAAAACCAAAACATATTAAAATTATATTCGTTGGATAGCTTGTTCCGAGGACTACCATCATCTAGTTGGGTATGTGAGGTCTCCTTCATTTTCATCCTCAAATTGAGCTTCAAAGAATAAAATTTTGGACATTTTTACCACCGGAGGGGGAGAAGGAGGGAAATGGGGGGTTCAAGTGAACCCCTAGGGGTTCGCTCGAACAAGGGTTCATTCGAACCCCCTTTCCAAAAGGGTTTCTTTTGTTTTTTTTGCGGGAATGGTGGGAAGTTATTTGAATGGGTTCGCTCGAACCCTAGTTCATTCAAACCCTCTTTTTGGTTCGTTCGAACCCCAAAAAATAATTTTTTTTGGCATGGGGTCATTTTTTTTAACTTTTCCTTCCTCATTCCAACTGTAAACCACTTTTGTGGGTTCACCTAATGGAGAGTTGTGAATAATGAGTGTTTCTAATGTTGCATAATGAATAATTAGGGTTTTTAGGCTTATTAGTAGGCAATGCACCTAAAAACATTCGTTATTTGATCCTCAAGGCTGACGGGAAGGAGAAATGAACCAAAACCCTAACTTTTCTCGCTTAAAACCCCCAAAAAAACTCTAATGGGACCAGGTTGCCACCTTGGGCGACCTAGTCCACCTAGATAGGACTAATTCACCCACATGGGCGACCTAGTCCTACAGGGGCCCTTTTGCCAGCCGAATTGTCCGAGAGCAAAGAAATCAAGTTTATATATGATGATTTTATCAGATATTTAATCAAATTGAGCCTTGGGATGCACAATAAGGGGTCATAGGGGCCTATAAATGATGATGAAAAGGGGTTATTTAAGTCCAAAATCCATAGGCAAGGGTCCAAATGAGTGAAAAGTGTCAAAGGATACACTTTTTGGTGACATAATAGTAATCTACCTTTATCCATAATTAGTTGGAGTCATAATGGCCTCCTATGCATTGAAACACCACCTTTTACCTTGGAGATTAGAATTCTACATAATATGGAGGAGAAATAATATCTGAAAATGGTGAATATCAAAACATGGCAAGAAATGATGGGTCACGTTCGGAGTGGGAAGCATGTTATACATGAGGTGGAGCATGTCATCAATTAACATTAGTTGAATAGAATAGTAAAAAAAATTGGTAGAAGTGTGAAAGATGTCATGGAGGAGAGATGGAAAAGGGGGAATGCCTTCATTTGATAATCAAGAGGGCCAAGAATCTCTAGACCATTGGATATTTCCTTCAAATCCATAGCTATGGAATCTAGGAGGATTCCAATGTGGAAGGTTTTTCAAATATTTTCAAACTGGATCCAACTGCAAGGTTATGTCTAGTGGCACATTAAAGGGATGACGTGAAGGAAGCCCCAGTATTGGATATCCTTAAAATATCAATGGTTGTTACATATGGAAGGATGGTTGCATGGTATATAGTGAAAACCTCCAAGAAATAAAGGATGCAATGGAGAGGTAGGAGCCATAATGACATCACTACTATGTGAAGGAAATCACCCACATGTCATTAGATAGATGGTGAATATCTCAAAAGGATTTATGTATGTTTCAAGTTTCCACAAGGGAAAAATAATTCAAGACTCATCAAGGAGTAGGAGTGGAATACATGTGAATAGGAGGCTTGCAATAGAAGGAGGTCTAAAAAACTAATGATCATGACACTAGATTCTCTTTAAAGAGGCTAAATAGAACACAAACTATGATGAGAGGGTCATGAATGACACCTAGATCTTAGTGGATGAGAGAGACATATTTGTTGATAGATCATGGAATATGTGACTCATATTTTGTGCTACACAGATAATAGGAGGTGGTCTAAAACTTAAATGAAAATAAGGCATATCACAAATATAGGAAGGATTTGAAGCCAAAGAAACCTATTGAAAGGGAACCTAGGGAATCCATCTAAGTTAGCATGGATTAGTTAAAATGGACGTGTGGTGAAAACACACTATAAAACATCCTTTTGGGTGTATTAGAGGCTAAATTACCTTAACCATATATCTTCATTTTTAATCTCAAAGTTTTCATTCAAATCAACAAATGTTTGAAAATATGCCTATACTCGTGTTGCATCAATTATCATGCCCATAAGTTCAACTTCTTATACACAACACAAAAAACTATTTTTTATTTATTTCAAAACTCCAAGGAAGATAAATTTGAGGAGATACTTTGCATAAAATGTCATACCCACAATTTTATCTATTTATTCCAATCACAAACCTATTTTTTCCAAGAAAACATGCTTTAGGGAACTCAAACTCAATACCAACACAAGGCCACTCATTTGTTGAGAAGAATTTTAAATTGACTAAAGACTGTCTAATTGCCAATGTTAAGACCAGGGTCTTAATACTAACTTACAAAGAAAGAGATAGATTCCTAAACAACTATCTACTAATAGTAGTCATAGTAGTCATAATAGTCAAAGATCATTAATCCTTCATTTTCCTAAAATAAAAAGACTATTAACATTAAAGTATAATATTCATTTCCACATTTCACAAGATATAATATTATAACTATGGGTTTTAAATTTTGATATTCAAATTCTTCATCAAATTATTTTCAAAAGGAGTTAGTATTCACGAGGTTCATTAAATTTGAATTTAAGTAATTTAACTTGATTATGGGTAATATTATTATATTTGAAACATAAGGTTGAATATTTAATCCTCAAAGGTGGTTGAAAAACTAGGAAGTTACTTCATGTACATATATACATACATACATGATGAACTAAATGGCTATTTTTAGAATGCAATTTGAATCTAAATCTAAACTTAAATGATTAAAAAATGATCTTGATGCAAGTACAATACAAATTGAATGCAAATCTAATGCAATTTTTTAGATTTTGTATGAATTTAAAGGATGAAAACATGCAAATTTAACCCTAAATGCAATGTTCACTAGTGAAAAATTAAAGAACCCTAAATGTAATGCAACTAATGCAATCCTAATGTAAATTAGTGCAAAATTAAGATCTCGGGTTGAAATGGACTCCAATTTTCAGAATTTTGTTGTACTTGAGGTCAGGTTCACCAAATGAAATGATGAAAACTAGGGTTTCCTAAAATGGAAAGGTAAGTCCAAAGGGGGAAAATAGACCCTATCTTCCTTTATTTCATTGGGAAATGAGATACCCACAATGAATTGATTATCAACCTTTAGGTGAATCAACCCAATGTGAGAATCTTTAGATTTCCTTATGCTTGAAGGGTGGGAGTCAAGGTCAACCAACTATGAGGCATAGTTAGTATTATTTTAGAGATTTTGATTTGATATATTTATATATATACTTTTGGTTTTTTGGATATGGTTGATGTTGAGATTTTGGTTTGGGATATTATTTCAGGCTATGGACATAAATGTTTAATATGCATGTTTAGATATTTATTTTCTTATAAATGAAATACTATGGTCATTTAATACAATAGTTTGATCATAAAATATTTTGGTTAAATGTTTAATTTCCGTAAAAATACGTATTTTTAATTATTATGATATTGTGTTTCTATTTAATTTTTTCACTATAATTTTCAAAATGTACTGATGCTTCTAATGAGATGTTGAAGGTGGGTAGTCCAGATTCCTTAAGAATTGAGACAAAGTCCAAATGATAAGTTTTTAGTTTTTATTTTTTAATTTTGTCAAGAGGGGTTAATGTTTAAGAGTAATTTGATTTTTTTATGTTAGTTCATTTGTGGAGGGAAATAAGTTTTCATTTGAAAGAACTTTTCATTTGGATTGTATTTTGAGGGAAGTTGAAGAGTTGGGAGGAATTATATTTTAAAGAGGGAACTAGTATGGTGAAGGGGGGGGTAGTTTGATTTTCTTGAATCTTTTTGCTACATTCATCTTTTGGGGTAAAATTGTGAAAGGAAGAATTTGGTTGTGAACTGGTTGATTGTGGAGATGTCGTGAATGTAAGAAATTGGTCATAGAGTGGTTGGTTGTGAAAGTGTTGTAAATGGAAGAACTATGTGATGTATATGGAGTTGGTTGTTTAAATTGAAAAGATGGTGTTCCCCAATAGGGAAGGGAATCCACCTTCTCCCCCTTTGCAAGAATTTTTTGAGAGGATTCTTTATGAGTGAGTAAATGTTTATGATTTTCTATTCTTTTACTTGAATTTTGCATATGGAATTTGTCTCCCGCTTGGGGGTGGACTTTCCAGTCCTATGGTTGGGAGGTGAGAAAAACAGGGCTGCTCTCTTTTTTTGGTGGTTGTGGGTTTAATTGAATAATTTGGACATTGATGGATATTGGTTAAAGAAAAAATCATTTTTATAATATTGATCTAATATGATCATTCAAATTTGTAGAATGTGAGAGATTTCTTATTGCTAGAAAAAGAATTACCGATGTTCAAATTTTAAAACCATGTGAAATTCTTCTTTTGTGATAGGCCATAAGGTTGTATTAAGTTTACGCATTGTATTATGTTTCCACAAAAAGAGTATGAACTATTTAATCCAATTGCAGTAATGATATACGCTATAATGTTTTGTTAATTTCCTATGCATATGTGCTGGAATTAATTGTTAAACTTCTCTGACAAACTCTTTAAGCCTATGAAATAATTCCTCAATACTATATCCGTAACAATTTTGTAATGTTGAAACTTATATAGGAATATTACTGATAAAGGATATTGTTCTAAAAATGGTTATGGCACCAATGTCATCAATACTTCATTTGTTGATGTATATCCATTTCCGCCAAGATTTCTTCTTTACCTAGTCGACTGAGAAATCAGCCAATATATTGTTAACACATAAGATTGCACCTGAATGCAAAGGTGGAAAGCCCAACAATCCCGTGTAACATGGAAACACCTTCGAGCCTATGAGTTGATCATAGTGAAGGTGCATCTCTAGATTATGGGTTGGTTCCCCTTTTGATTGTTTTATGAAACTAATGACTTATGCAGGAAAAGGGATAGAAAGATTAAGATGAATGATAAAACCGAAACTATTAGGATGGTGATGCACCTAAAAGATAATAGATATGCAATTTGATTCACGAGGACCATTCAATGTTCCTATTTGCACAGCTTAATTCGAACAACTAAACCACATAAATGAATCACACAAAGGCTTGATAAATTTACCCTCTTTGAAGGAAAAACAATGCTTTTCACAACTGCAATGATATAACAAATCATTTGCACCATGTATGACCTGCGAAATTGAACTAAATTGTGTACATATACTTATGAATGAGACAAAGAAAATAGAGGTTTTCAAATTCAAACACAATAAATTTCTATCAAACTAGACATAAAAGATCACACCTAAAATATGGGAAGGAAAGCACCTAATTATTATTGAAAGGGTAGAAGGAATCCTTTTGAAAAACTAAAAAAACAATATTGGAAATAAAACTGTTTCAAATATAAACTCTGAAGCAAAGCTAGAAAACTTTCCAACTCTCTACAATGCATAAGAGAGTAGGAAGCAAGAACTGAGAAAAATCTAAGTCTTTTCTCCTATATAAAAAAAGAGTCTCCAAGTGCCAAGAGGTGGCACTTGCAGTTAATTGCATCTAAAAATATCACCTCCAAAGTAATTTACGAGCAAAGAAGAAAAGGCTAAAAAAGAGGGGTTAAAACTAAAGTAACTTGAGATAAAATAGCCTCAAACTCACTATCACAATCAATTTGACCAAAGTTGACCTCAAAACCACATGAGATGACTAAAAATTAGGACCAAACTCTCCAGTTTAACTCCTCTCCTCTAATTTTGCATGATTTGGAACTGGGGTGAACAATCTAAATAAATATTAAAGCAATTGATTAAGGATTACTTTAACTTGTGTTATGGATTTTCCTTTATTTTGAATCTTTATGACATTAATTAAAGCGATTTATAATTTGATTTCTCTAATAATGTTTAGATTCTCATTTCATTTCAATTAATGCAAAATTATGCAAGAATTAAGGGGACGACCTTGTGTTTGAAATCCATGCAAGATATTACAAAGGTAAATTAATACATGGCAAAGGTATTAGTTTTATGCAAAGTCTAGATAAAAGTGAAAAACAATACCCCAAAGGGAATCAACCAAACATAGGGCATGAAGAAACCCTAAAAGAAAACCCGCAACCACTCAACACTTCATTCATTTGTAACTTTACATTCACTATTGCTTTCTCCATGCTGCCAAGGGTTTGATTCTTGGGATTTAATGAACATTTATGGAGCTTTCATGGAGATTTTGTCAAGCCTCTTTTGCAATCATATGTTGGGCTGCATGGTATGCTCTATTTTCTGCAAAAATGTTGTGACTTTTCACTCTCTGTGAAAGAAAGTTTGTTCCTCTTTCCCTTCTTTGCAAACTCTATCATAGCTTCATTTCTATTTTTTTCCCCTTTTGCAAGCATGAGGGCTTCTCCTTTCTGTAGGATGTGGTTTGAGTCTTTACAATTTGGAACCCTCTCTTCTTCCCATTACATGAGTTTTTCCTTTGAAACCCTAGCATCATTCTCCTATAGCTTGCCTTTTGAACCTTTTCATCTATGGCCGAGGTTTTCCTGCTCTGGGTTTCACTTTATGTAGAAAATCTAGGCCTCCATCTCATGCATATCTTTTTGTATCTACTCAATGTACCTTCATGTCCTCAAACTATGATCATGGTAATATGGTACTGTCTATTGATGATTGTAGTCCTTTTGCATACAAAATGTTCCTTTCACACCTCCAATGATCCTTATACTCGATGCTTCTATTTAACTATGAAGACTATGGTGACTGCTCCTTAACATGCTATGGTGAATGTTCATTGTTTTGAGAGATATTTTCCTTGTTGTTCAAACCTGGATTTGTACATTCCATCTTAGGATCTGTGTCAACACTTACTGGATGTACTCAATGTCCTTGCATTGTACCTTACTATGCAGTGTGCACACTTTGACATGTTGGTGAAGGAGTTTAGACAGTCTAATTGTGCTCCCCATCTAGCAGAAATTCAACTATTATAGGGCTAGGGTGAATAAAAAGGCCTTAACATGCTTCAACAAACCTACTATGATCTATAGAAACCTCTTGATATTGCATAATCTCATTATGATGTCCCAATCTAGTTAAGACTATCATAGCTATGCATTGTCTTGATTGTCCCATTGCTATGCTATTTCAACCTTTTCTATACTTGCATCTCTGAGAATTCCACCATTTCGGGCATCTTTTAATAACTACATCTCTTGACCTCATCCTCCTTCTAGCACTATCTTTTACTATTTCAAACATTCCCTACTATCAAGTCTAAAATTTTCCTTGCTATTTGTTTACTTGACCCTTGACTACTTTGAAAAGAAGTAAAGACATAGTGAGATAAGCATGGGTGATAGTCATGAAAGCATAAGTGATTCATGATAGTCAAGTGCCAATGGACAAAGGTAGACTCTAATGATTTAAAGGTACAAATACATGGCAAGAAAAATGTTTCTTGCAATCTACTTAACCAGATAGAAAATTGCCCAATAAACCATCTTACACAAGATACTTGTTCTCACTATCATGAGTTTGCATAGCTTATTGGAATATTTTCATAGGATTGGGACATCATAGTGTTGTTGCTTTGATATCTCAGACCCGCCTCTCTTGTACTTTGGATTTAAATTGTCTCCTTGAAGTTTACATGGTTACTACCCTGTAGCTTTATAACACATGTATGATGAATGCCATATAATGTTGCAGCTTGTTTTATTATTGCTTCACCCATTTTAATCATTGCACAATAGATAGGCCATTAGTTTTCCCCTATTCAAAGTCATACTCCTCCTAATTACCATTGTACTATACAACTAGTTTAATGGTACCTTGTTTTTCAAGCATTACATTGACTGTCCATTTTCATCTGCTATATGAATGCCCTTATTTAAGCATCCATTGTTGACTATATTTGTTGCTATTCTTGTAACGATTGTTGTTACCTGAAGTCACTTTCATTGATGAAAAATGCACTTCATATCCCTCTCAAACATTGAGAGGGAAACATGTTGGGCTCAACCCTTGTGGGAGCCTATTTTCTCCACATGTTGTGATGTTAAATGAAAAATAATCCAGTAATGAACATTTCACCTATACCTTTTATCTTTAGTTTGCAAATTCTATCGCAACTCTACCTAATTGAGCTGAGATAAAAATTAGGTAACATTTTGGTGACATCTTAGGGGTGTTTTCCTACTAAAAAAATAGGATTAGTAGCCTTGCATATTCATTGGGCATAGGAGTTTTTTGTTGGTTTTTTATAACTCAAAAAATTGTTTGTAACTCAGCTATTAGATATGAACAACAACAAAACTAGAACTGAAAACAACTACCATGGCTCTGTTTTGGATAGGATCAACAAACATGTGCATCATCACTTCTTAGAAAACGAAAACTAAAACTGAAACCTACTCTAAACTACTCTAACCATCAAATAAGTTGGTCAAACAAATCCATTACCTAGCTTTGTAAAATAACTCCCCCTTCTAACCAACAAAGGATGCATTACATGCTTATGAACTACTAATAAGAGGTGGAAAACAAGAAGATACCCCACAAACTGTTGCAATGCCTCATGAAGAACATAACCAAACTCACTCACCTCTTGAGTTTGATCAAACATACTGCTAATTTGGAATAAATGGGTGAGTTGGGTCTACTATTCCATAGCTGCAATCTCATCATTAGGAGCATTGATAATCAGTTGTATCTTGTGGGTACCCCTCATGACTAAATATTTGATTGGGCATCCTCTTGAAATGATAAAACTTGGACTTTTACTATTGGTTTCTTTCTCATGTATTGTTGTCTCTTCACCTTGATAATTAGGCTACTCCATTTGCAGTGTCTTATTTGGAAATATTGACACTTCCTCCTTTTTCTCTTGCTGCCCAAGATAGTCCTCTAAATTTTTTGGTTCACCTTCTAATTATGAAAAACATAGCTCAATGTTATCTTCAAACTTGTCCTTTTTTTGGCAGCCCTCTTGAGGAAACAAAACATGAGTGTGCTCCTCATGTTTTTTAACTTCTTCCTACTGCTCAAACACTTGTTCAAGCTTGTGAACTTGTTGTTTTGATTTATCATGATTGGAAACTTCCTCCAATAGGTCTAATTCCTTGTCATCTAATTTGGAGATAAAAACTTCAAGGTCATCCCAAAAGGAACCTTCCTCACACTCTTCATGAGATTCTGATGGAGGACTATTTTCTACCTCATAACAGCTGTCAACCAGCTATGTACGCTCCACGAAAGGATTACTTGTAAAGTATTCTACTTGATCCAAGGCCCCATTGTGAGATTGCTTAGCTAAAATAAAAAAATCCTCATATTGTTGAACATCCTTTTTCTATTATGAAATTGTTGTTGGTGAAATCAGAATCACACCTTCTTCATCATTTTCAACAAAAGAAGGTAACTCATCAATCCAAGCTGTAGGATGATCTTCCTGATCAAATTCTTTTAATTTTTCACCCTGATGCCTTGGCTGACATATTAAAACAAATTGATCATTTCAACAAAACTAAGAAGATCATTAGCTAAAACATTGAAAGACTCCTCTTGAAAGGTCTTCTCTTGTTCAATCTTTTTCTTCTCTAATTGGTAATACTCTACAACTAAATGCAATGTATTTATATTTCCAATATTATCCATGATGAGTGAGTTATCCTGATCAATGGGCTGCTTTGTAACTATACTAGGTTGTACTTGAATACTTTCCTCAACTTGCAAAGGATGAAGGCTTGTGAAACTTGGAATTTCAAGCTCAAGAGGCTGATTTGAAGAGTTAAGAACTTTATCTTGACTGAAACTTGGAATCTTAACTATAGGAGGGTTAGGAGGATCATCTTGTTTAAAAATTGAGAATTTATAATTATGAACCTCCTCTTGAATAAGCTACTCCGGAATGATAGGAGCTGCTTGGATCTCACGCCCTTGTGTTTGAACAAGCAAAACCTTGATCTGCTCCTCTTTTGCAGCTAACTCCCTCTAAAGATTTTATTCAAACTATATCCTTTGTGCCTCCAACTCCTGCTCATGAAGATAGGCCTGATAATCTAACTCCTATTGCTGCAAATCAAGCTCTTGCTATCTTTTGGCCTCATCCAACTACTTTTTGAAGTCTAGCAATGTGTTTTTGATGTCACTAAACCCAAAACTGTCAACATCTTATTAGAAATATAGACATAAAATAAATCACAATAATATTAAATTACTCTAGTCAATTTTGCATTCGTTCAATACATATTTATATAGATTTTTTTCACAACCTATATTATAGAAAGGTTGTTCTACCTCCTATATATGCTCCTCTAAATTTGTGAGTTGTTTTAACAACTCAAACAAACTCACACGTACAACAAGATAATTCACACATATGGCTAACTAACCTAACAAATATTTAATATTCCTAACACTCATAATTACTACGTGAGTTATTACTTTAACTCAATTTACTTCACACATTCTATCACATGTGAACACTAACATGAATTTCCCAACATTCCCCCCCTTAGTGTGAACATGGTAAGAACTCACACTCCACCTGTAGTAAGCCTAAATCTCTTCAGGCTCATGATCTTGATTCAAAATGAAAGGCACCTCCTATCAACCTTTCATGGTTTTCACATAGGTTTACCACAAACCTGTACATGAACATGAAATCATCCATCTGTTCACCTTGTGTGGTTTTCTAGATCCTCCCACAAAGCCTTTCAAGATCCATGAAATGCATTACACTAGTGATTTTGTTCACCACTATTTTTTTACATCATGGAATCTTGGAAATCTAATCACAAATCTAAAAAAAACAATAATAGAAAAGGTTTCACATTACATTCCATAAGAACACAATGTTCTTAATTGTAGTCACTGTTACTAATCGCTGCCACTCGATCTCAAACAACATAGACAACCGCCACTACCACTGGAAGCTGACCTTGACTTTAGTCATTTTGGCATGAAATGGGAATGGAATATTGGTTATTATTCCCCCCCACAATGTGAAATTCCCACTTATTCACACAACCAAGAATACTAAAAAAGAAAATCATATCAAGCTGCATACTACTATCTGGATCTTGTTGTTTGGATCTTGCTACACATGATCACCATTGCCAATGAACATATTCACTAATCAATCATCTTCTAAAAAATTACGATAGTCAGAGGACCTTTGTAGTCATCTACTCTCCAATACGATCATTTTTCCAACATTCACACACCACACTAAAAATTTGAAAAATAAATAAAACACACTGCATATTTATTTGTCACCATATCATGTGTGCAGCCTCGTTGTTGGTGGCTGACGAGAGGTCGCTTATTGACCTCCTTCCTCTATTGCCTCCATCCTCCATTAATTTTTCTACTTACTCAACAAACTTGTCTTTCGAGGCTCATATTGTCAATTGTGAGGGAAAATATATCCTCCTTCGATCAAGTAAAGAACTTCACAAATGAATCAAATCGGCCTCTATGGTCTGAAAACAAGGAAATAAAACACCAATCTGAAGAAGGGAATTAATCTAGCCCTTTCTCATGAGACAATGATTCTATTCAATCAAAACAAATGCTAACTGTAGCGACTCATCAAGAACACTATAGGATAATCTCAAGCCTCTTACAACCACATGCATTAAAATTTATAATAAGCACCTCAAGATCATAAATTTGATACCAAATTTGACTAAATAAATCAACACCTTTATCGTGCACAACATTCACAATAGGATTCCATGCCTCCACCTGTTTGGATACCCTTGTGTAGTGGAAGAGACCTCCACAACTTGCTCTTTGGAAATAGTAAAGAATTAAGTCAACGATCACATTGACCTGATCTGAATGAGTGCAAGTATCTCTAATACAGGGGAAATCGATCCAATGGATGAGAATCGATCACAAGAATGAGAGTCTTCCATGATTCAAAATAATGGCTTGCCAAATATGAATGAAATGCAGCCAAAACTATTGGTCACGATGCTCCTCAACTAGAAAACGAATGAAGCCTCCGGCCAAATGAGCTAGATTTAAGGTAATACAAATTTATGAATAGTCTTTGACTCCAACCAGAATAGCCTTCCAAATGCCTTGCAAAGAGCTTACAAACTCCATGATAAGACGTCTCTTTCATTCCACAAGCACTGAAAAAATCTACAAGTCAGGATTATCTAACAATATTCATGTCAGAAGCCACCATGATATGTGCATTTCCTAGCCTTTGAAGCTTCAGGATAACAGAGGAGTAAGATGGAGTCCTCTAGATTGGAGTTTTGAGTGCATCTCACTCTTCAAAAATACATCTGTAGATCTTGAAGATATCTTCACCGATTTGGTCATTTGGTTGCAAAATGAGTGTGGGACTCATTGCTTTCAAAGTTGTGTTTGTAGTGGGAAGCAACTAAAGAAAGATCCCTCGTTCTACATGTAATCTCTACAAAAAATCATATGTATATTCTCTCATAACCACAAAAATAGCCTCATCACTCATTCCAACAATCTAGACGAGAGACTGATAATAGCAATCTCAACTACAATAAGGAAAATTTGACCCCATGATCTTCTCCCGCTCTGATACCATATTGGAAATATAGACATAAAATAAATTACAATAATATTAAATTACTATCATCAATTTTACATTCATTCAATACATATTTATATAGATGTTTTTCACAACCTATATTATAGAAAGGTTTTTATACCTCCTATAACCACTCCTCTAAATTTGTGAGTTGTTTTAACAACTCAAACAAACTCACACATACAACACGATAATTCACACATATGGCTAGCTAACCTAACAAATATTTAATATTCCTAACATTCATAATTACTACCTAAGTTATTACTTAAACTCACTTTACCTCACACATTCTATCACATGTGAACACTAACATGAATTTCCCAACACATCTTGGGGTTGAATATGAGCACATGTAGGCTGATATGGAGGTTGAGTATGGGTGGGTGGGTGGTAATCATACTATGCATGCTGGTTTCTTTGTAAATCAAAGGAATTAGGGGTATAACCAGCATAATGATCAACTTGATAAGACTGGAAAGAGGGTATATGAGTAGGATTTTCATGATATGATGAATGGCATGAAATATTATCATGAAACATAGACATGCTTGTTCATTTAAAAGCTGAAAAATAAGCAAAAATTAGAATCTTTAAAATATACCAGCGCTTGATCATACTGAAACCAAAAAAATGCTTCTCAGAGTCACCATATGTGTTGTTTCATGCCTCCAGAGGTTGAGATCACTGCCATACACACCAAATATCAATGATTGTGAGCAAGAATTTGGAATGTAATAGTCCAACCAGTCCCATCGGGTGTGCCAAAAACTGTTAACATGTAGGATTGCACCCGAATGCAAAGATCGAAAGCTCAAAAATCCTATGTAATATGGAAACACCTTCAAACCTGTGAATTTATCATAGTGAAGGTGAATCTCCAAATTATGGGTTGGTTCCCCTTTCGATTTTTGTATGAAACTAACAACTTATGTAGGAAAAGGGATAGAAAGATTAAGATGAATGATAAAAGTGAAACTAGTAGGATGGTGATGCACCTAAAAGATAACAAATATGCAATTTGATATGCAAGGACCTTTCAATGTTCGTATTTGCACACCTTAATTCAAATAACTCAACCACATAAATGATTCACATAAAGGCTTGATAAATTTACCCTCTTTGAAGGAAAAACAATGTTTTTCACAACTGGAATGATAGAACAAATCATTTGCACAATGTATGACCTACAAAATTGAACTGAATTGTGTACATATACTTATGAATGAGACAAAAAAATAGAGGTTTTTAGATTTAAACACAATAAATTTCTATCAAACCTGACATCAAAGATGACACCTAAAATCTGGGAAGGAAAACACTTGATTTTTATTGAAAGGGCAGAAGAAATCCTTCTGCAAAAATGAAAAAACAATACTAGAAATAAAACTATTGAATATAAACTCTGAAGCTGAGCTACAAAAATTTCTAACTCTCTGTAATGCACAATAGAGTAGGAAGCAAGAACTAAGAAAAATCTAAGTCTTTTCTCCTATATACAAAAATAGTTTCCAAGTTCCAAGAGGTGGCACGTGTAGTTAACTGCATCTAAAATTATCACCTCTAAAGTGATTTACGAGAAAAGAAGAAAAGACTCAAAAAGAGGGGTCAAAACTGAAGTAACTTGAGCTAAAATAGCCTCAAACTCACTGTCACAATCAGTTTGACCAAAGTTGACCTTAAAACCACATGAGATGACTAAAAATCAGGACCAAACTCTCCAGTTTAACTCCTCTCCTCTGATTTTGCATGATTTGGAACTTGGGTAAACAATCTAAATAAATATTAAAGCAATCGGTTAAGGATTACTTTAACTTGTGCTATGGATTTGCATTTATTTTACATCTTTATGACATTAATTAAAGCAATTTATAATTTGATTTCTATAATAATGTTTACATTCTCATTTCATTTCAATTCATGTAAAATTATGCAAGAATTAAGGGGATGACCTTGTGTTTGAAATCCATACAAGATATTACAAAGGTAAATTAATACATGAAAAAGGTATTAATTTTATGCAAAGTCTAAATAAAAGTGAAAAAAAATACCCCAAGGGGAATTGACTAAACATAGTGCATGAAGAAACCCTAAAAGAAAACCCACGACCACTCAACACTTCATTCATTTGTAACTTTGCATTTACTATTGCTTTCTCCATGCCACCAAGGGTTTTATGCTCGAGCTTTAATGGATGTTTATGGAGCTTTCATGGAGATTTTGTCGAGCCTCTTCTAAATTCATATGTTGGGCCGCATGGTATGCTCCATTTTCTACAAAAATGTTGTGACTTTTTCACTCTTTGTGAAAGAAAGTTCATTCCTCTTGCCCTTTGCAAACTCTATCATAGCTTCATTTCTATTTTTCCCCCTTTTTTCAAGCATGAGGGTTTCCCCTTTCTGTAGGTTGTGGTTTGAGTCTTTACATTTTGGAGCCCTCTATTCTTCCCATTACACGGGTTTCATCTTTGAAAACCTAGCGTCATTCTCCTTTAGCTTTCCTTTTGAACCTTTTCATCTATGACCGAGGTTTTCTTGCTCTGGGTTTCACTTTGTGTAGAAAATTTGGGCCTCCATCTCATGCATATCTTGAACTATATCTGCTCAATGTACCTTCATGTGCTCAAACTATGATCATGGTAATATGACACTGTCTATTGATGACTGTAGTCCTTTTGCATACAAACCATTCCTTTCAAACCTCCAATGATCCTTATACTTGATGCTTCTATTTAACTGTGAAGATTGTGGTGACTGCTCCTTAACATTCTATGGTGAATGTTAATTATTTTGAGAAATCTTTGCCTTCTTGTTTAGACTTGGATCTATATATTCCATCTTACGATCTTTGTTAGCACTTACCAGGTGTACTCAATGTCCTTGCATTGTACCTTCACTATGCAGTGTGCACACTTTGACATGTTGGTGAAGGAGTTTAGACAGTCTAATAGTGCTCCTCATCTAATAGAGATTCAACTATTATAGGGCCAGGGTGACTACAAAGGCCTTAACATGCTTCAACAAACCTGCTATGATCTACAAAAACCTCTTAACATTGCACAATATCATTATGTTGTCCCTATCTAGTTAAGACTATCATAACTATGCATTGTCTTGACTATCCCATTGCTCTGCTATTTCAACTTTCTCTATACTTGCATCTCTGAACATTCCACCATTTTGGGAATCTTTGAATAACTACATCTCTTGACTTGACCTCCTTCTAGCATTGTCTTTTACTAGTTCAAACAAAAATTCCCTACTATCATGTCTAAAATTTTCCTTGCTATTTGTTTACTTGATCCTTGACTGCTTTGAAAAGAAGTAAAGAGACAATGAGATAAGCATGGGAAATAGTCATGAAAGCATAAGTGATTCATGATAGTCAAGTCTCAATGGAAAAAGGTAGACTCTAATGATTTAAAGGCACAAAGACATGGCAAGAAAAATGTTTCTTGCAATTTGCTTAATCTGATAGTAAACTACCCAATAAACCATCTTACACAAGCCACTTGTTCTCAATTTCATGAGTTTGCATAGCTTATTGGAATATTTGCATAGGATTGGGACATCATAGTGTTGTTGCTTTAATATCTCAGACCTGCCTCTCTTATGCTTTAGATTTAAATTGTCTCCTTGGAGTTTACATGGTCACTGCCCTATAGCTTTATAACACATGTATGATGAATGCCATATAATGTTGTAGCTTGTTTGCTTATTGTTTCATCCCTTTTAATCATTGCATAATAGATAGGCCATTAGTTGTCCCCTATTCAAAGTCATAATCCTCCTAATTACCATTGTACTATGCAACTAATTTAATTGTACCTTGTCTATAAAGAATTGCATTGAGTGTCCATTGTCATATGCTATATGACTTCTCTTATTTAAGCATACATTGTTGGTTGTCTTTGTGGCTATGCTTGTAATGACTATTGTGACCTAAAGTCACTTTCATTGATGAAAAATACACTTTATATCCCTCTCAAACATTGAGAGGGAAGCATGTTGGGCTCAACCCTTATGGGAGCTCATTTTCTCCACATGATTTGATGTTAAATGAAAAATAATCTAACAATGAACATTTCACCTATACCTCCACAATGAAAAAACATGTTAGATAAAACAATGAAGTTTAGAATTCGATGGATATTGATGATGATCTTCTACTTTTCCTTGATATCTATGATGCTGCAAAACTATTTTAATGCCTTATAAGAGTATCTAATATATATTTGTTGATGTAGTATATGCAGAGAATATGGGTCCCAAGCTCTAACACAAATTTTCTCATCTCTTGGAGGAATTTCAAGTAGTAGTAGGTCAACTTCTAGAGCAACCAAGTGTGAGGAACTGAAGCAAAGATGCAGCAGTTCAACTTTGGGGTTCATCATTCAGGAAATGAAGGATCCCTACTCCTTGCATATGCTTTTTCTTTTCTACTTCTTCAAATGTATAGTTTTTATCTTATATTGTATTAAAATAGTTATTCCCACGACTTGTATGGGACACCATACATTTGTAATTATCAATAAAAGACAACATTTATGTAAAACTTGTGCAATATTTTGTCTTGTATACATTTGATAATATCCCTGTGCATATGAATGGAACTTTAGCAAAAAATAATGTGTACCTTTTATCTTTAGTTTGCAAATGCTATCCCAACTCTACCTGATTGAGCTGAAAGAAAAATTAGGTAACATATATAATTACTCTTTATTCTTTAACAACGCTATTTGTTGTTCAATATTGCATTTTATCCGAATCTATCATGGAATTAAATTTTGGCTTATGTGTTTCATAGTGTTGAAAATGGTATATAATTGTATCAATCGATTCCCCACCTAAGAAATTATCGATTAGAATATAATGACTAACATATAGTATTGTAACTTGTCGGGTGTGGGGGAGTGATTAGGGATGAGAATGACATTTTTATTTCTGTGGTGACGCTCCCCTTGGGCACCCGAGCCAACCACCTTGCTGAAGCCATAGGGGCTTTCCAAGCTTTAAATCTTGCCCAACAATTGAACTACAAGTATGTGTGGTTAGAAGGGGACTCTAATAATATCATACAATGTATTAAGGGCCTCCAAAAGCCTTCATGGACCATAGAAAGTTGGATTGATCAATTTCTCAAAAAGGATAATAAGCTCTTTCGAAAAATGCTTCATTTCCCATGCCTACCGGGAAATTAACATGGTGGCGAACTTTTTTGCTAATAAGGGTGTTCAGGCCAACAAAAAAATCATGTGGCAAAGGGGTGACAAGATGGAGGCTAATGTCACAACCTTACTCGAGTATGATCGAATCCACGAGAAGGTTGCTAATATCCCTATCAATTAATGATTATGAGTGTCAAGTCATGCAGTCTTGGAACTGTTGTTTAATTATTCCTTTTCATAGGCCAGAGTACAAAAGTTTTAATTGCTCTTCTGAGATTTTTTGCCTCGCATGCTTTCGGGGTATTTTGGCAATTAGTTGGTGTGGCTTTCAAGAGCTTTCTGAGTGGTTTGGTTACTTTGCAAAAATGGGTGGTGATCACTGCCATGTGGAACCAATGGAATGTGAGGAGTTGAGGAAGAATGCTAAGGTGTGGCCACTGTTGGAGAATGGTGGTCTAACCACTTATATTGAAAAACTTCATGGTTGGAACGCAGAGGTTATGAATCATTTTTCCAAGGAATGGAAGAATGGTAAAATAATTTTTTTTGGGAGAAAGGTTACCATCGACAAAAAACTTATCACCGAGGTGATGGGGCTTTTAATGGAGGGTCTCAAATTTTACAGGGATAGGAAACTGTTAGACCTGGCTGTGAAAAAATTTCCAAAGATGGAGAAGGAAAAAGAGGACCTCTTAAGGGTCTCTAAAAGCAGCTATGACTCTAAGAACATTAAGTTGCTATGGCAAGAGGTTTTAAAGGTGATTATGGAATACATCACTCTGGATGGGAGATACACTAGGGTCTTTGGCTACCATTTCGTGTTCCTCAACCATTTCTAGCATAAGGTAAGGGTTTATTTCCCTTTCTATTTGTTTATCTCTTTGAATGTCAAACTTAATGACCATAGCATGAACCCTATTAGATACCATATCCTTCATGAAGGCTTGCTTGTCTTAATTTTTGAGCATTTTAAAGCCATGCCAGCTCTGTCCCATGTGGCCCCTTCTCCCCATATGTCTGTCTCTGTTGTGGATGAACTAGGCACAAGTTATATGGAAAAAGGAAGAATGGGAAAAAATATGGAGGATGAGGTCGGTTAGTCCTTGAAGGATTTGGGGAAGGGCAGAAGAAAAGGAAAGACAAAAGCTAGCACCCCCTCTAAACTTGGTTATTTGACCCCTAAAGGAAGAGTTAAGGGCCCTGAAGATGCTAAATTGAAGGTGAAAGGAAAATCTATTGCCTCCCCCCAAGAGAAGGTTAAAAGAAAGGATTCAGTGGACTAGTCCGGTGAATCTAACCATGAGACTTCTCATTTGGCCCCTTCGTTAGAGTATTCTAGCTACCCTGCCACTGATAGAGAGGATAGGCCTCGTTTTCCCAGTGACCTCAAGGTCGATGATCATTATTTCAAAGCCAAACATGAGTTCCCTAATGACATCCTAGCCATCGCTCACAACAGGGTTGTGGAATCTTTTAGATTGATGAGATGGGCATTTTTTGAGATTAAGGAAATTAAGCCGAATCAGAGGGCTATGAGCAACAAGTTGGAAGGGCTTGATTTGAATGACCACACAATCAGAGACAAATATAGGGCTACTGATTTATGGATTGAGGAAGAAAATAAATACATGGTGGATTGCCTCAAGATAACAGTTGAAGACCTTTAGAAATTCAAGAAAAATCATGATGAAAAGCTTTCTTCTATTGAGGAAAAGCTTAAGAATGTAAAAGGGTCTCTTCAAATAGTGGTGAACATGAGCCACAAGATTTTAGAATCTACTGTGGATACTATTAACATCATGGTTGCAAATCTAGAAATATTTACCAGGAACAGACTGTTGAGGATCTAAATGCTGAAAAAGAGAAAGGACAAGAGGAGTATGTTGGTCCTAGCAAAAGAACTAGAGTGAATCTGAAGAAAAAGGCCGACAAGGCCCCTGTCAACATTCAGGAGATAAAGAAAGCAACGATCAGTATGAACCAACTGGAGTAGGAGGTGGCTGAAATCTTGAAGAATATGGCCTAGTTGCTAGCTTGTTGTTGGGCCTTTGCTGGCTTTTTTGTGGCATTGACTCTTTGTTGGTTTGAATGGGTCTTCTTTTCTAGCAGCTTTCTATTTTTTGATTTGTACTTGGTCGTGTTATATCTTTCTTGACTTTGTTGTTAAAGGGTTTCAGGGCCCCTTCAAAACCTATTTTTTCCTTAATAAAAAACATATAGTATTGTAAGTACAGTATAGTGGAGTCAGTTTGGATTTGTAACCAATGTTGTGTTGTGTCCTCATCTTGGAACATTTCAAGTTGAATGCTTATTGCATGAAATCTTAGGGTTGCGTTTAGGTTAAGTAATGCCCTTGATAAGCACAATATCTTGGGTTTTTTATAATGTATTCATTCTTTCCTTTTGTAACTATCATGAATTAATTTGAAACAATAAAGCCAAGTTGCATGCCAGGCAACAATGTACACTCAACTGTTACTTTGCTATTATATCTTTAACATATGTTTATGATTATTTTCTTGAAAACTTGCACAACAATCTTGTGTTTAAAACTAAATTGGTAACTCACATTTTGAATGACTAGTTCATATTATTATCAATGGTTCATGCTAGGTTTAGGAAAAAATAAATAAATATAAATTTGGTTGTATAGTAATCAGTTAGGAAAATATGCTCTCATTGTTAAACTTCTTAGGTCAGTGATGTGAATGCTCATTATAGACACCATTATAGGGTAATGCTAATAATACTTTAGAATTATGCTTAGAATACTTTAAAATTAAATACTTTATTTGTTACCATGGGATCTTCATTTATTTTATTTATCATTTCTTATTTCTTATTTTTCTTTAAGATTAGAAATTAAAAGATATTTAACTTATGGAATAATTCTTTGACCAGTTGTTGCGGTAGAGAAATCATTTTCCTTTAATCCATAAGATTCACATCAATTGAAGGACACATTAATAATTAAAAGTGAGCACATCTTTAATTATTTTATTATAATTTAGTAAATTTGATGTGTTAAATTAGTAAATTTTGGGAAGGGTATTACATTGGTATTAGATCCCCAGGTTGCGACACCTTGGGAGCTTTGGGAAAATGTAGTAGCAATTCAATCTATTCTTGTGTGTGACATGCTTCTCTATGCCATCTAAATCTGAACCTCTATTCTAACTTTCTAATCTAACCAACTTCTTCCCTTTCTCTTTTGAATTATTTTCGAACACATTTAAGTTCTTCCAATTCATTATACAAGGAACCCCCATGATCTGCATATTTCAAGAGTAACATTTTCATTAAATGAGTTCAGAAGATCAAGGTCCAAGTGATTCCTCCATTGTAGAGTGGAGGCTAATTGGAAATGTGAATGTAATTCATAACATATTTAATTTTCTTGCATGAACAATACACACGACGACCTTGCCTGATTGGTGGAATTCTCTAAGGTTTAAAGGATTTTTGTATCACTAGAAAGAATATGATATAATGCTCTTGAGCATCTTTGATGTTCATATGCTAGTGAGATTTGACTTTTAATGCTTCATTTAAAAATTATTTGAAGAGCTCCATCATGTGGGTTAGCTATCTCTAGCATTTTTGTTCGCATGGTGTAAAGGTTGCCCTTGATGAGTTGAGGATATACTCATGCCAATACAAGGTAAGACGAGACACTGCATCCTCCATGATGATAGGAGTTACCATATTTTTTCTCTCCAAGAGGTGGAGAGTGAGGAGCATCTCATTTCTAGATGTCATGCCTTATGGGAGATCCAAGGGATGTTTTAGTGTTTTATAATCTATACATGTAAATTGAGGAGATTCTCTATCCACAATTATTTTTGCTATCCTGATCAAATTTTATCTTATGAGTCTGCTATCCTCAAGCGTAATAATTAACAGAGGATACCTCAATCTACCACGTTGATTACCTCCTTGTAACCCATCTCTATGTATACACAATTTTCAATCTTAGAGCCACGAAGACTGGTGCATGTCATTGAGATATTGCTCTTCTTTGCATACTACTGATATTGTGCCACAACTTTCTCACTTTAGTTGTTGTGGATATGCTCTATAGAGAGTACTTTGCATGCTCCAATGATTTTTTTCCATGGATATTATTTGGTCCTTCTTTAGTGCTTTTGGGAGATAGATGATGAGGCTATTGGTTATTCTGATTAGACGTTGTATGCAATTTATGGTGTGCTCTGAATGTGACATTTGGGTCCTAGTTTGATCATCAACCCTCTTAAAACCTTAGACTGGAGTAAGATGGAAGAGAATTCCTTCAAATTATCTATAGGTTATTTCAAAATATCGCAATAAAGTTTTATTTGCAGGTCTCTGTTTATAGGTGCATTATTTATATCGTTTGTTATTGGTGTCAAATTATTCTTCCATTGACTTGGATAGTATTCTGAATTTGATTTGATCTATCCTTGAATAAATGTCAGAGAATTTCTAAGTTGTAATACCGAGTATGTTAGATTTTAAAGATGTTTTATGGTAGATACCATTAGACCTTTGTGATATCAATTGCAACATGCCTTGTTCTTTGGTCACTATATACTTTAATATCCTGTGATATTATGACCTGGTTTAATCTACTTGCAGTAAGTGTGATTGGTGCAATTTAGTACTATAAGAATGTTATTGCTATGGGGATTTTCAGTTGACCATTCTATTATATTAGGATCATTCATCCTTAAATTTCATTTAGTTTTAGATACTTTCAAAACATTTCAGCAAGTAGGGCCTTTTGCATGTACTAATTTTAAAGGCTTGGTTACCAAGAAATATTTGTAAGAGAAAATACACATATTTTCAAGTAAAGAGAATATTTCGAAGTTTCAAATGACGGCACATGGAAAGAAGAATTTAGCAAAAAGATTTAAGAAAGCAACCAAAGTGCCTCCTTCTTACCATACTAATTCCCTCTTTAAAATAGAATTCCTCCAAACTCTTCAACTTCCCTCCACAAATGAACTAACATAAAAAAATCAAATTACTCTTAAAAACATTAACCCCTTGAAAAAATTAAAAAATAATAACTAAACATTCAGCATTTGGACTTTGTCTCCAATTCTTAAGGAATCTGTATTTCCCACCTACAACATCTCATTAGAAGCATTAGTACATCTTGAAAATTATAGTCAAAACATTAAATTAGAAACAAAATAATTTGATAAAATAATTTGATCATAAAATGTTTTGGTTAAATGTTTAATTTTCGTAAAAATATGTATTTTTAATTATAATGATATTGTGTTTCTATTTAATGTTTTGACTATAATTTTCAAAATGTACTAATGCTTCTAATAAGATGTTGCAGGTGGGCAATCCAGATTCTTTAAGAATTAGAGACAAAGTCTAAATGGTAAATGTTTAGTTATTGTTTTTTAATTTTGTCAAGAGGCCCGTTAATATTTAAGAGTAATTTGATTTTTTTATGTTAGTTCATTTGTGGACGTAAATAAGTTTTTATTTGAATGATATTTTCATTTGGATTGTATTTTGAGGGAAGTTGAAGAGTTGGGAGGAATTCTATTTTAAAGAGGGAATTAGTATGGTAAAGGAGGAGGCAGTTTGGTTGTTTTCTTGAATCTTTTTTTTAAAGCAAGAGTGGTAGACCACTATAGTATTAATAATATAATAATAAGATAATACAAAATCCTGGTTCTAGGGGGCATATTGGCAAGAAAGAGCCAAGAAGAAAACCTTCAGTTATAGCCGCAAAAGATAAAGTTCGTACAAATGATCTGACCATAATAGTTTTAGCATATGATCCCAACAAATTTTGACCAAAGGCCCGACTTCTCGTGTCAATGTAAACTATATAACCTATCTAAAATTCTTAAAATTTACAAATTAGATACATAACAATACTGATGCCCAGATTTCAATATTACAAGACCCGTGCTACAAAAGGTAAATTGTCCCCATGTAGATTTTGAAAACAACGATGAACAATGACCACATACACATGTATTCTGATCATAGGTCAAAAACAAAATTACCCTAACAGAACTGACGCTCATCCTTCTATTTGGTCACCACCTTGAATAGAATTTTCATCCTGTCCCTCCAGAATACCCTGCAAACCCATATCATTAGCAAAAAAATCAAAACCCACCATCGGTTCTTTTTCTTCTTTCACCTCATGTTGTAGCCGAGCCCTAGCAAAATGACCATGTTGAACCCCAATGCCTAAAATTGTAGCATAACCTTTCATTCTTTCCAGTATTTTACCTTCAACTAGCACCATTAGTGCAATTTCTGTAGGAAACACTAACATTGGTAGTGTTGTGGGTAGGTGGGGAGCATGCTCACACAAAAATGATAACGATTAATACTTCTCCTTAATTTCGAAGGCTAAAGTTGCACAAATCCTGTTATTATTTTTCCTTAAGTCTTTGACAATAACACTATCATATTTTAATTGCAAACCTAACCTTACTGCTTCAAAGATTTTGTCATAACCTTGGTGATGCTTTAAATATTCCCTTGGAAATAAGCCCCCAACAAGCCCATCCCCTATGAAAAAATTATAACCTTGCACTACATGCAATAGCGCACCATTATCTAAAACCTGGGGCTTTACACATTTGTTGACAATTGCTTCCAAATCAACAAGGGATTGAAACAGGTCCATTGCGTTTGACAAAAATATTGACAGTACCTGAGAAGGGAAAATAAAACTCTAGAATCTAGGGCACGTAACTTCCACCCCTAATACTGCTCTGATTGCATCCTCCACTCTAGGGCAGTCGACCCAAAAAATCTGCGCGAGATCACCATGCGAAATATGGCCCTCAAAAGGTCGCTCCCTTTGCGCAATTGGGAAATTCACTCTCAGGTTCCGTGGTCGAGTCATCATCTTGGCTATTTTGAGCACCTCCAAGCACTATCGAATAACACTCTCCAACCATACTCTATAGTCACTATATGCTGCCTCAAATGTGTTGTAAATTTTTTTAACTTGAATAAATACATCGAAACCAATGCAACCACTGAGAATCGACAAGACCTTCACCACTACTCGTCTCATGTAAAAATCCTTCTTTTGCTGAGGGAATTAATTTAGCTTTACTTTCATGTCTATAAACCAACAAACATGGCATTTAACTAACCTTCTTTCCATCTAATAACATATGCTTTGCTCTCAACATGATTAATGAAAATTGTGCCGACACTTTATACAATGAAAGGTAATATTTATAATATCTTGCCAAATTTAGTTGACATATGTGAAAAGAAGAAACTTTTATTTTCGTTGGAGAATCCAATATATACAAAGATTGATTTTATGGTGGAATCGCTCAGCTCGTGTGAAAACTACATTTGCAGGTTGCATGAAGTCCTTTTTTTGTGTCCTTAGCCAACTTAATGATCTAAGGTGATGACATTTAAGTACATGAGCACATGTATCCAAGATTATGGCAATCCTTTAATCTCAAATTTTGTGCACAAGCATTTGTATGAATGCCTAACTACCCACGAGTAAAAGTGAGGAAATAAGAAATTAAATTTAAATTCTTGATTTGCTTATATTCCTCATGTGGAGTTTGCAACTTACAAATATGGTCATTCAGCTGTACAGTCCCATTTTGCCTCTTGTTCAATTAATCGAATCAAATGAGGGAAATTAGATAATTGATTTTGTGATCCTAATAAAATGTCAAGTCCTAATGTGAGATGCTAGATAAAAACTAATAATGCAACAAGAGGAAATAACAAGATAAAAGGGCACCTCAATGATTATCCTAAGAAAATGGATAAACATAAAAGCAAGATAAACAAATTGATTGCTGTTTGTTATACCTTCTATGTTGCTCTTTCCTTGGTTGGCCTTTGATCTTGAAGAGTTGTGTGCTCCTTGGATGACAAGCTATGTTGAATATGCAAAATGATATGCAAAGTGGATGAGTATGTGATGATTATGAGATGAGAGTTCAAATGGAAAATTGACAAGAGTTTGGTAGCAAAAGACTTGATCCTCAAAATAGGAGAAATGATGGGGTATTTATAGGATAATTGGAATTCTCTAGAGAATTCAACGGTTGAGATTTGATCCAACAAGATCAAGATGAAGGGCTATGGTGAGTTGAGGACTCACAAGCCCTCACATCTTGACATGTGGAATGTGAGATGTCCTAGGGTGGAATGATGTGAAAATGAGGTGGAAGAGAAGTATATGAGGTGGATGAAGGACAAGTACCTTTGAGGTACCTTGGGGGATGAGAATATTTCTTCAAAAAAGAACTTCTTGTCCCCAAATGAGGATGAAAAAGACTTTTGAGGAATTTTAGAATTCCTCAAAAATCTCCATGGGAAAAGGGGAAATGGTTGGAGAAATAAATGCAAATTTTTGCATTCATTGGAGAGTTTATTGGGTAAAAGAAGGTCTCCAAAAAGCTGGAGATTTGTCACATGTGGGTGATGTGACAAGTCCAAGTTTTTAGAAGTCCTTGGCACATGTAAAGTGACAAGTCAAGCCTTCTAGAACTTGCATGGGGATGGGGAAGACCTTGGAAAGACAAAAGTGAATTAAAAATTCACATGGGGAAGAGAGGAACCTTGGGAAAATAAATGTGAATTAAAAATTCACATGGGAAAGAGAGTATAGGATAAAATGGTAAGTGGGAAGGTTGACCAGAAAAGGTAAGTTAAATGTGGCTAATGATTTTGATTCAGGTTGTGCAAACACAGGATTAGGATAATTAATGAGAGATTAGAGGCAAGTGGGAGATTATGGAGGATGTGACACTTAATTAAGATTAAGTGGTGCACATCCTAATCACAGATTAATTAATTTAATCTGGATTAAAAGGGGGTAATGGAGAATGTGACAGGGAGAGAGAAAAAGGGGAATTAAAAATTGATTTTAATCCAAATGGGTTAAAAGACTAAATTAAATAATTTGTCATATTTATTTAATTTAGAGAATAAAAGGGATAAGGTAAAGTATTTAATTTATTTAATTACATACTTTAGGAACCTTAGGCAGAAAATTAAATAATGGTTAAATAAATTATTTAATCACTATTAATGAAATAGATGAATAAAGTAGACGATTTTGATCATATGGAAGTGATCAAATTTGGATGTCTACAGATTTAAATCATGTAAAACCTTAATCTCCTTATCTGCACAACCTAGATTTGCAAGAAATTATGCTACTTTATTATCTTCTCTGTAGGTGTGTGAAATCATAGTGGACTAAAATTTATCTATCAGTGACAAAACTTTTTGAAGAATATAACTTAGATTCCAATTATAGACCTTTCTTTCCCTATAAGCATTTATGATTATCATAGAATCTCCCTCTATGTGTAACTTTGCAACCTTCAATTCCAATGCCAATTCCAACCCGAGAAACAAAGCTTGTGCTTCAACATTGTTGTTTGTTCCTTGATTTAGGTTGAATGAAGAGACTGCAAGTAGGTCCCTAAAGAATTTCTGATACATATACCAACCCTTGACTGTCTTGATTCTGCTTTAGCTGCCCCATCAAAATTTAACTTGGAAAAACCCTCTTGAGGTGGAATCCACTTAACTGTATTTCTGTCAATTTTATTGGAGCTGATTTTGGGCAAGCTACCATCAAATGGTAACTTAATACTCTTCCAATTCTTTAAAATACAACTATTCCAATTTGTAAACAAAGAATTAATAGGCTTCTCTTTTCGAACACATGTATTGACCCCTTATGATGTGGCTTTTTCAATTTTCATTATTACTAACTCAATTGGAGATTTTGTTTTCCTAAATATTCTCATGTTTCTTTCCCATCATATGTTCCATATCACAATCGTTGGGACAATATGCCAAATACAAGCAAAAAAGGAAGTTTGATATAAAATCAACCAACTTTTGAAGAGATCCCAAAGTGTATTTGGAAGTGGATTATAAATTTCTAACCTTGTTTTAATGAAACCCCAACACTGATTGGAAAAAATGTACTAGAGAAGCAGGTGATCAGCTGTTTCAAATTCTTCTTCACATAATGAGCACTTAAAAGGATCTGCAATCCTTAGCTTAACCAAACAATCACTAGTGAGGATTATTTTTTGAAGGGCTATACATGCAAAACTACCCGCTTTTGGTAGTAATTTACTGTTCCAACAAAAGTTAAAATTTGGTTGTTTTCTTGAATCTTTTTGCTACATTCTTCTTTTGGGGTAAAATTGTCTTCTTTCTAGATTCAATGGAGGGAATTGCTTCTTGGGGATGGATGGAAGGAATAGGTGGTAGATAGATTTGGCTGGGAGGAAGAATCAAATACTTTGATCTAGTTATTAGGTTGATCCTAACTTGGATAACCAAGGTATGCTTTGTGTTTTGATTTGAAATTTTTGATATAGTATTGAATGCATGATAAATTTCGTTGTGTTGAGAAAATTTGTGTTATTTTCTATTTTATGATGAATCTTGCTTGCGTAATGAGGGTTTGTGTGTGTATTAGGAGCGGATATCACCTGAGGGCTGAGAGCCTCCTTCATTTGGGTTTGAGAAGGGCATTGAGCCTCTCTTGGGGATTTATGGTAAAATGTATTTATGTGTTTTATATGGAGCTATGGGATGGATGGTGTACAAAATGGTGGGTGTTGTGAAAGGAAGAATTTTGTTATGAAGTGGTTCATTGTGGAGGTGTTGTGAATGCAAAATTTGGTCATGGAGTGGTTGGTTGTGAAGGTGTTGTGAATGTAAGAACTATGTGTTGTATACATAGTTGGTTGTTTAAATTGAAAATATGTTGTGGCCCAAGAGGGAAGGGAATCTCCCTTCTCCCCCTTTGCAAGAATTTTGTGAGTTGATTCTTAGTGAGTGAGTCAATTTTTATGATTCTTTGTTCTTTTACTTGAATTGTACATATGGAATTTGTCTCCCACTAGGGGGTGGACTTTTCAGTCCTATGGTTAGGAGGTGAGCAGAACTGGGCTACTCTCTTTTTTTGGTGGTTGTAGGTTTAAATGAATAATTTAGAAATTGATGAAGGATATTGGTTGAAAGAAAAATCATTTTAATAATATTGATCTAATATGATCATTCAAATTGTAGAATGTGAGAGATTTCCTGATGCTAGCAAAAGAATTACCGATGTTCAAATTTTAGAACCATGTAAAACTCTTCTTCTGTGATAGGCAATAAGGTTGTATTAATTTTATGCATTGTATTATGTTTCCACAAAAGAGTGAATTGTTTAATCCATTTGCAGTAATGATATACACCAAAATATTTTATTAATTTCCTATGCATATGTGCTGGAATTAATTGTTAAACTTCTCCGATGAAATCTTTAAGCCTATGAAATAATTTCTCAATATTGTATCGACAACAGTTTTGTGATATCAAAACTTATATAGGAACATTATTGATAAAGGAGATTGTTCTAAACATGGTTACGACAATGACGTCATCAATACTTCATTTGTTGTTGTATATCCATTTCCACCAAGATTTCTTCTTTACCTAGCCGGTTGAGAAAGCAACCAATATATAATTACTCTTTATTCTTTAACAATGTTGTTTATTGTTCAATATTGCATTTTAGCCGAATCTATTGTGAAATTGAATTTTGGCTTATGTGTTTCATAGTGTTAAAAATGGTATATAATTGTATCAGTCGATCCCCCACCTACGAAATTGTTGATTACAATATAATGACTAACATATAGTATTGTAAGTACAGTATAGTGGAGTTGGTTTGGATTTGTAACCAATTTCATGTTGTATCCTCATCTTGGAACATTTCAAGTTCAACGCTTATTGCATGAAATATTAGGGTCGCGTTTAGGTTAAGTAACACCCTTGATAATCACAATATCCTAGTTTTTTATAATGTATTCATGCTTTCCTTTTGTAACTATCATGAATTAATTCAAAATATTAAAGCTAGGTTGCATACCAGGTGGAAATGTACACTTAACCGTTACTTTGCTATTATATCTTTAACATATGTTTATGATTATTTTCTTGAAAAACCTAAAGAAAAATATTGTGTTTTAAACTAAATTGGTAACTCAAATTTTGAATGACTAGTTCATATTATTATAAATGGTTCATGTTGGGTTTAGACAATAAATAAAATATAAAGTTGGATGTATAGTAATCAGTTAGGAAAAGATTCTCTCATTGTTAAACTTCTTAGGTTAGTGATGTGAATGCTCATTATTGACACCATTATAGGGTAATGTTGAGAATACTTTAGAATTATGATTAGAATACTTTAAAATTAAATAAATACTTTATTTGTTATCATGGGATTGTTATTTATTTTCTTTATCATTTCTTATTTCTTATTTTCCTTTAAGAATAGAAATTAAAAGATATTTAACTTATGGAATAATTCTTTGACCAGTTGTTGTGGTAGAGACATCATTTTCCTTTAATTCATAAGATTCACATCAATTGAAGGACACATTAATAATTAAAAGTGAGAAAATATTTAATTATTTTATTAATCCTTTAATTTAGTAAATTTGATGTGTTAAATTAGTAAATTTTGGGAAGGGAATTACACCAGCACTTTGGGGATAAAAACTAAAAAATATAAAATCAACTTCAAAATGTAATCTACCACTTGGATCTTGAAGATTAAGCATAAAACTAAGAGAAACAAAAAAGCTTCTGGTGAATTTGAGAAAGGGGAGCACTGTGCACCTGTCATAAAATGTTGTTTCTACAAGCCTATCAGGGACTCATTCACCCATGGGTGAATGGGTCCAGGTCTCCTTTTCTGGAAAAAATGGAATTGATATTGTTATGCCCTTACCCCTATAGTGTGTATCGAGTTATGAGTATTCAGATTGTGGCCACCTTAACTCTTAATTAAGTCATATTATCATTATTATATTGTTATTTAATTATTTAGGTCAGCCTAGGGCTTATATAGGGTTATCTAAGTCGGCCTGGGTGATATCCTAGGCATAAATAGGTATATATAGGAGGTTGTGAGTCTTATTTCATGATCATGTTGAGTATTGTGTTCTTATTGAAGAATATTGGAGGTATCCCCCTCAAAGTGGCATATTATTATCAAGTATTTGCATCATATTTAATATTATATTATTCTTGTGCAAGTTATTTCATTACAAGTGGTATCAGAGCATGATCTTGGCACCGTTATGACAAGGCATTTTAAAAAAGTTTTGGAGGTCATTTTGTGAAATTGATATCTCACAGATTTTAGCAAATTTTTTTTTTTGATTCTTAAAGGGTTTTTGAAGGACATTTCTAAGAAGTTACATTCTAGATTTCAAAAGAATTGGAGCAGAATTGAGTGAGTTATTGTAGAATTAGGGTTTCTTCCCAATTTATTTGGAAAACACATATCTCCCACATATTAGCAAATTGGTTCCTAATATTTTGTGGGTTTTTTTTATACATATAAGAGGAGGCTACAATCAAATTTTCAAAGAAATTGAATTAGAAAAATATGATTTATTGGAAAATTAGGGTTTCAAAAAATTACTCTCAAGACTACAAATTACAAATTTTTTGGGAGATTTTTCTCTTGGAGTACAACCTATGACTTGGTAAGTTACAATTTTTTTTTTTATAGTATTTTGGTTTTATTTTTGTGATTTGTTACAAAATTATCTTTCTAGACCTTCTTTACAACAAAAAGTAGCCACAAAAAAGAAGAAAAAGAAAAAGGAACAAGAAGTAGAACAAGAAAAAGAGCAAGAGAAAGAGAAAGAGAAAGAGAAAGAACAATAGTAGAACAAGAACAAGAGTAAGAGAAAGAGAAAGGTAAAGAGAAAGAGCAAGAGCAAGACAAAATTAGAAACAAGAAGAAGAAGATCAAGAAGTAGCAGTAGAAGAACAAGTGGAAGTAAAAAAAGAGAAAGAAAAAGAAAAATAAAAAGAACAAGAGAAAGACAAGAGTAGGAACAAGAATCAATAGTAGAAAAAGAAGTGGTAGTAAAAAAGGAGATTAAGAAGAAGAAAAAGAAAAAAATTAGCATTGAGGACAATGCTTTTGTAAAGAGGAGGGAAATGTTATGCCCTTACCCCTATAGTGTGTATCGAGTTATGAGTAGCCGGCTTGTGGCTACCTTAACTCTTAATTAAGTTATATTATCATTATTATATTGTTATTTAGTTAGTTAGGTCGACCTAGGGATTATATAGGGTTATCTAAGTCAGCTTGGGTGATATCCTAGGCATAAATAGGTATATATATGAGGTTGTGAATCTTATTTTATGATCATATTGAGTATTGTGTTCTTATTGAAAAATATTGGAGGTATCCCCCTCAAAGTGGATTAGGAGGTTGCCCCCTCAAAGTGGCATATTATTATCAAGTATTTTTAGAATATTTTAGATTATATTATTCTTGTGCAAGTTATTTCATTATAGATATTTGAGTCTGAAACCTGCACTTCTTTCCTGTAACTCTGAACCTTCACTCCTGGATATGAATATGTAACAAATCTATAAAATTTAAAAACTATTGTTTGGTGGTGGATGGGGGCTTACCTTGGTCAAACCCCTAGTTTGGTAATTAAAACTTTATGAAAATAATAGATCTAAAACATGAAAGTGTGTGTAAGTCCTAATCTTAGGTGTTTCTAAGATTATAAGAGCTCAAAAGCAAAGAAACCCTACTCAAATGTGTTATAATAGGATCCCTAAATGAAATAATGAATAGTGACAAAGACCTATCTTGGGAAATATCAAATCACCCTAATAGATCACAAATCTAAATATACCTTCCTTTAGGTAGAAACTAGAATGATAATAGAAGATGGAACCACTTAGGAAACAAGTCATTTGGCTTGGTTAAATGGCTTGGTGCATCTCCCAAAACCTAGAATCCATCATGATCCTCTATGGGCATCTATCATCAATCTTTGACAATGCTTGATCTTGTTAACAAAATGAGCTTGAAGACCCACAAAAACAAATAGAATGTTGCTCCAAGACTCCAACTTTAAATTTTTGATTGATTTATCCTTTCTCTTGTGTGTAAATCCTTGTGATTTAATGTGAATCTCTTGCTTGTCTAGTGAAAAATGATTGAAAGACAACTTTATAGGCTTCCCTTCTAATTTCTTGTTTATTAGATACCAAAATCCGACACTTAGAATTTGAATTTAGAACCTTAAAATGCTGCCAAAAACATGTTTAAATTTGAGTTTGTGAACTTAAAGGGGACCCATTCACCCATGGCCGGATGGGTCTTCACCTAAAATCTCAGTACCTAATTTATTCTAATGCATTAAATTAATTAATAAAATTTATTTAATGTGGGTTATAGTGTCGAGAAATAAACAAAATAGGCCTCGAGATGCATAATAAAGGGTATTAGGGGCCCATTTATTACGTTTAAAAATTCATAAATGCAAGGTCATTAAAATAGGTCCAAATGAAGTGTAAAATTGTACTTTCACTTAGAAAGGAGTGTTGGGATATGGTGTTGTACACCATTGCATAAAATGATTTATTATAATGTTGTAATTAAATAATTATTTAGTTGTGATGCATCTTAGTGGTGTGGATAATCACACTAGGTAATTATTTGGGGCCCACTTGATGTTGTATTGTAACATTGTATTATTATTTAATGTGTGGGAGAGATGTGATAATAATTTAATATTGGGGAAATATTAAATAAAGTGATGTCTTATTACCCAATATTAAATAAGGGGTTAGTGGTTTTTTATTCACATGGTTTTGTGGTACATGGTTTTACCTTACCACTAGTTGTATTTTGTGTGAGCTTGTGTCTATAAAAGCAAACACATGTGTAGCGGTTTGGGTTGGGTTGAGTGTTTTGGCTGTCATTATTGAGTCTTTCTGAGGAGTGCATTTGTGAAGCATGCCATGGCATGTGTGGATTCATGCTTGGACATAGGAGATGCATTGGAGGACTCGATGCTTCAGAGGTGTTCATTGTAACTTTTGTATTGCTTTATGGCTGATTAATATGATGGAGTATGGATGCTTTTGGAGGCTATATTTTTCCCTCTTGATGGTTTTCCCAGGGTGTATCTTGTGTCATCTTTGATGGGTATGTTGTCTATTCTCTTGCATGTGGATTCTAAGCACTTATTTGCATTGTTATCTCTTTTGGGTTATGTGGAAATTATCATTGAATGGCTACAAGTTTCCTTACAAGTGGTCAACATGACATCAAAACTAGCAAACCAAGTGACTAAACCAAGCCACCAAACTGAAAATGCATCAACACTGAAATATCTATGGGCATAGACAACCCATGTCCAAGTCATAGGTGCAACAAGTAAGTGTAGAATGCCTACAACACTACACAACTTGTAGATACAACAATGATGCATACAAATCCAACCAAATATTGATAACGGTGTCGAATGAGAAGGTGAGATGGTATTACCAAGTACAATCATGATATGAGACCTGTGTAGTTGACTATATATGCAGATATGAGGGACATGGTTGGGTTGAGTTTTTGGTACATTTGGTGGTGATTATGGTTTCATGGATGTTTCTTGTGCTTTAGAGACTTTGGCATGTCATGATGGTTTATGCAGGTGCATTGTTGGTGGTGTTGGATCAGTTCTTGATTCAGGTTGTGGTAGTGTATCTTCTTGGTATGTGGATCATGGTTTTACTTTTTATTCTTTATTGGGAAGCTCATGTTGCATTTGATTTCTTTGATTGTGTGAAGGAATTTTGGTTGATCTTTATTGAGGAGATTGATATCATGATGTCATGATAGATTGTTACATTCATTGGTTATACACTTTCAGTGGGAGCTTTTGATAGTGATGGATATTTTTATGATGGTTTGGTGGTTGTAGGTATCTTCTTGCCTTGGAGATCTTGGTTTCACTTGTATGTTACTGGTAGTGTAGTTGAGTGTGTGTAGACCTGGATGATCTTCATGGAGAGGATGGTTGTCATGATGCCATGTGTAGCTCGTATCACGGTTCAGTGGGAGTTGTTGGTAGTGATGTGGATGCATCATTGGGTATGGTTATCTTCATGTGATTGGAGATATGTTTTGTTGGTTTAGAGTGTTTGCTATTATGTAATGGTTTTCTCTTGATACGCGTTTAGAGTTTGGAATGGTACTTATTCTCTTGAGACCAGGATGCATATGTATGTTTGATGCATGTGATATTCTAGGAGGAGATGGTTAGATCATGGATGTCATGTTTATGTTCTTGATTCATGATTAGAGCTTTGACATTGATCATGTGTAGTTCTCTTTGTATTGGGTACATTGATCATTTGCTTGATTACTTCATGTTGGTCTGATATTGAATTTGGAGTTTAGCATGGATTGATTAGTTGTAGGTACTTATGGATACTTGGAGACTTAGGTGATGGCTGGAGTTCTCTTGTGATTAGAGACATTTGTGTGAGACAATTACTCTTTGGAGGTTTTAGTAGGAAGACCGAGGGAATTTTACCTAGATATGGACATGAGTTCATGTTGCATTGATAGAGGAGATTGTTCTTGGAGTGAGTCATGATGACTTGGTTATCTTGGAGGAGCATTCTCATTCCCCACTCTTGGTTTACTCAATAACTTGGTATTTGAGAGGTATTTTCCCATTATATCTTTTAGATGTTTTATGTTTCATACTTTGATATCTCATGGGATTGATTTGATTCATGGCGATTGATTATGGATACTCATTTGAGGATTGTTTAGCATGAGTTTATATGCTTTATCTTTCATAGATATGGATCTTGAGCTATGGTTATTTAGTTATGGAGGATTCACTTTGAGGGATGTTATGACATTGTTATCTCCTTGTACATTTGAGTTTATGATATCATTCTTTGATGAGGATTGCTAGGAGATGGTTTATGGGATGATTTCTAGTTATGGGGATGGTTACTTTAAGTTTTATCTTCTTGATTAGAGAGGCTTACATTCATGTTGATGTTGTTACATTGATTTATATGTTGTACTTGGGCTATGAGATTGAGTGTTATGGATGTTGTTAAGGATTTTCATTTGGGGTTGTTAGGAGATCATACTTGACATAGTGGTACACTTTTGAGGTGTTGGTAGGAGGACATTATGGTTTACAGGTTTCTCTCTTCATGGTTCCTTCTGTGGATGTTCATGTTTTGGGAGGATTATAGCAACATGTTATGAGAGATTATGCCGTTCTTTGGGTTGTATATGTGGATCATTGTTATTGTTATTGGTACTTCATTCTTTGATTTACTTAACACACCTTGATATAGTGTTCATTGGTAAACTTGATATGATTTGACATTACCTATGCAGTGGGAGTTCCTGGATATGTATGTTCTTGATTAGCAAAAGTGATACATGGAGCTTGGTTGATGTATTGATACCTTGGAGGTATGGATGGTTGGATGTCTTAGCATGTGTTTTGGATGCTATTTTTGATGATGTGGATTTTTTAGTTGATAACATCTTGGTTAGAGCCTTTGCTATCACTTGTATTTGATGGTTATGCTTGTGGGTTGGTGCATCTTCACCTTGGCATGTTCCTTTTCTTCCATGGGTGACACATTGGAGGATGAGAGGAGTTCTTGCTTGAGATGGTGGTCACTTTGTTCTTATTGTAGGTATCTTGATGGAGCATGAGAGCATGTTGGAGATTCATGTGGTTTCATGTATGGCTATGATGATGTATTTCATGTATTGATCCCTTATGCAATGTATACAACAACTGGGAGAATGTTGGGATATGGTGTTGTACACCATTTCATAAAATGATTTATTATAATGTTGTAATTAAATAACTATTTAGTTGTGATGCACCTTGGTGGTGTTCATAATCACACTAGCTAATTTTGGGGACCAATTGATGTTGTATTGTATTATTATTTAATGTGTGGGAGACATGTGATAATAATTTAATATTGGGGAAAATATTAAATAAAGTGATGTCTTAGTACCCAATATTTTTTTTCTTGGAAAAAGGTGAGGAGCCTATAGATATATTAATAATAATTTTTTTTAACAATAGGTAATAGTTTATATGATCCCAAAAACACTTACAATGATAAACTATCTTACAACCCCTAGTTTGCTACTAAAAATGGGTTGATTATATAAAATATTCATAAATCCACAACAAAAACTTATTTTTACGGCCCAAAACTTTGATAGATCTGGGCATGAAGAAAGAAAAAAGAACTAAACACCCCTACATGACCCCTAAAATGAATTCTCCCTTGGGTCTTCCTACGTTATTAAGATCATGTCTGGGACAGGACCCTGCACCCTTCTTGCATGAGCCAAATCTGATCTATATTTTTTGAATCTGTTGCTCCAGAGCTTGGTGCTCCGAAAACTATTGCTTCAGAATTTTGGCATTGACAACATCATTCTTTTTTCCCTTAACATATTCAATATAAAAAACATAGTCCTATATCTTACATATCCATTTATGTTGCTTCTCATTAAGGTCTTACTACTCTAATACCATTGAAATATCTCTAGCAAAGTATGAGTTGTGTTTTCTGAATGTGTTGCTCTGGAACTTGGTGCTCTAGAATCTATTGCTTTGAAGTCTTATAAAAAAAAATTCTTGTAAACTTTTCAACTGTTGCTTGTCTTTTCTTTTTATATTTACAATTCATACAAAGATATTGTCCAGAAGGGTGAGCAATTAGCACCACAAATGATGCCACCCACCAAACAAATTATTCTTTTTTATTGCCACCTTCATCTTGCTTCATCATTTTTTATTTCCACCTTCGTCCTACTCGGCTAGGCTAATGACAATGCGATTACACCTATTTATGCATTGCAATAACAATATGATTATGCATTTATGAACAAATTATAAGCTCCTTTCACACATGGATGAAGTCATGGCTTCCTTAACAACTATTGCAACAACTTTCGAGTACCCAATATTAAATAAGGGGTTAGTGGTTTTTTATTCACATGGTTTTGTGGTACATGGTTTTACCTTACCACTAGTTGTATTTTGTGTGAGCTTGTGTCTATAAGAGAAAACACATGTGTAGTGGTTTGGGTTGGGATGAGTGGTTTGGCTGTCATTATTGGATCTTTATGAGGAGTTCATTTGTGAAGCATTCCATGGTATGTGTGGATTCATGCTTGGACATAGGATATGCATTGGAAGACTTGATTCTTTAGAGGTGTTCATTATAATTTTTGTATTTCTTTATGGTTGATTAATATGATGGAGTATGGATGCTTTTGGAGGCTAGGTTTTTCCCTCTTGATGGTTTTCCTAGGGCATATCTCATGTCATCTTTGATGGGTATGTTGTCTATTCTCTTGCATGTGGATTTTGAGAACTTATTTGCATTGTTATCTCTTTTGGGTTATGTGGAAATTTTTATTGAATGGCTGCAAGTTTGCTTACAAGGAGTATAATTTTATACACTACATTTAACCCCCACTTTAGCAACCATATGAGACTACATGCATATGCAAGCTAAAGGAATTCAAATAAAAGGATAATCATATGTATTCATTCACAAATAGTGAGAATGAAGCCCCCACTGTAGCCACTTGCAGAACCACAATGTTAGGAACTGCATCCTACAACACTTATTCGTTAATCATTCGAAAATCCTCTAATCAAATTTCTACAGAGATTCAAATTCAAGGGTAGATGTATGCCCCTTAGATTTTGCTTGATTTACGGAGGTGGAATTAGGGTAGCCATAAAACCACATCAAATTACTTAGTTTTTATGATGTCAATGCTTACAATAGGGTATTGTACTTACAACACCACATATTGATAGGTATTAGATTAGATTGGGGATGGTATCATGAATTCAATGCAATAAATGACATAAAAATGGAGTTCACTAGCCCCTAATATGTTGGTTTGAATAAAACATACTAATAAAATATACTTTTCTTTAATATAGAATTTTTTATATATGAATGAAAATGACACTTTTATCTATCATTTTTACATTTACCTTTTTTTCAATTTACCTTGGTGTAGAGTGATTTAAGATACCTAGTAGACAATCATACAAGCCTCTGAGACTTGAGATTTTGCATGATGAGGTAGTGCAGGGCGAGCTTCAACATATGATATGTGGATTCTACTCTAATTTTTCCTCGTATTCATGTATTTATAATATTTATTTCACATTTCTATAAGCTTTCAGGACCTTGGAAAAAAAGTCGTAAATCATCCCTCTTAGTTGCAAAGTGTCCACAAATAGCCAAAGTGTCCAAAACACCCCTTGTCCAAAAATGGCTCATATGTCCAAGTTGGTCACAAAGTGTCCTAGAGAAACTTTATAGAAAATTTTAATTATTTAATACATATATTTAGGATTTATTTTTCTTTTTATTCTTTAGGTCCCTCCCTTAGCTCCACAACATCTAGGAGGCAGACAATTTTTCCACCTTTGAGATCAGCTTTCTCAGCTGTCAGAGGATGAAATTAGTATCTTACATCAGACATGACTATTTTGGGTATACCTCATGCCACCCATGATGTATCATGATGCTATGTTGATGGCCCTTGTAGAGAGGTGGGACATATATACGTGCACCTTTCGGCTTCTTATAGGGGAGATGATTGTTACACTAGAGGACATTCACCGCATCCTGTGGTTACCTATCTGAGGTGAGATTGTCCTTTCAAAAGATGAGTGAACCCCTGAGGAGATGTAGGATGATATTTAATAATGTCTATGTCGGCCCATCTGAGAGGCAAGCATCGAACCTTGCATCGAGCTCAGATGGTTGATATACGTACGGTCACCGCTACTAAGGCGCATTATGATAGTCACTACAACATTAGTGCTAGTTCTTGATGGGTGAGGTGCACACTTAGACAAAGGATTAGTTCACATCATCTAAGATATGGAGGCGTATCAAACCATTTATGACTAGGGTCATAGTATGCTAACACATCTATACTATGATCTTGGGTGCTTTGTGTACTAGGAGTTGGATAGCATATTAAATTGTAGGCTCTTGCAGGTGTGGTGCTTTGAGCTCATCACATGTACTAGGCCTATAAGATATCCGACCATAGAAAAAATGGGCTATCCACAATTTATTGCATTGGTGGTTGTTGTTGCACCAAAAGATCCACCTATGAATGCCCAATATAGTTGCAAGATTTATATAAGATCCACAGGAGGCGGTTAAGCCATGTCACGAACCCCCCAAGTGCCACATTGTACCAAGGAGACCATGTGTCACACCATCTTCCAACATGAGCCTATAGCTATTCTTTGATATATACTTGGAAGTATGGATATTTTCTACACTAGCGGGTCAGATTCGACCACTTGGATGAGGATGACATAGTATGAATACCATATCTCATGATACCTTGGTGGGAAGATGAGAGACATTAGTTGGTTAGGATGTAGTAGCCCATCAATTTATATTAGGAAAATATGATTACATAGTGAGACCAAGTTCTACTATGATCGTATCATGCGACAGTTTGGAAAAATTCAAGTTCTGTTGAGGCCACAACCTATGTATCTACGATTAGCACAGAGTGCCACCAGGCCCGAAGATAGACACTGCCTCACCATTTATGATGTTGAATATAATGATTTAGAGGGTGAGGACCATGACATGACCCTAGTATCCAATGCCGATGACATAGGCACCACAATGGCCTATGAGCAGTGGTGGATTAGAGCACGACAACCTCACATATTTCCTATGCATCACCCTATGGGCCATGTAGGACCTCTCCTAGGTTGCAAAGATGATATGGACGATGAGGAGATCGATGAAGATACAAATGATGGTGGTGTAGTACTAGACATATTCCTTGATGATGATGATGATGAGGAGGTCCAAATGATTAGTGATGATCCTGATGAGACAAATGAGGCCCCGACCGGCCCCAAGAGGAGGGATCCACCTCCTACCTAAGTCATTGGAGCATAGTCAACAATTGCAACAATGATCAACATTCATGAGCGTGGAGAGGCCAACAGTATCAGAAAATCCACACTTCCTACATAACAGGGGTCTGTTATTGCACAACTATACCCTAACTAGTAGGTTGGAGATCTAGGTGATGATGTGCTATTTATGCTTTTATTATGCTTTTACACTTATGCATGTGATATATATATCATGATGTGTACTGATATATTTTATGATTTCCTTCTTGTAGGGTCCACACAAGAGTAGCATGATCTCTATGAGTGGGTGACCACGGAGATGGTGCCTCCTTTTCCCCACACGAGGATATACCCTTAAAGTACATGCCCCACCTTTTTTGGGGTGACATGTGGATCTCTTTGAGCCATTTGCGAGACTGAGGGATGCATATGAGAGTATAACTAGATGCACTAACCTAGCTAAGTCCAAGGAGGAGTGAGTTGTAGGAAAGCCCTCAACACTATAGGTGGCATATGATGAGCTCCAAGCATCTCAAGTTCTAATGAACAGTGGGACATAGACCATCCTATGGTCAAAGGTTTCGAGGTTATAGAGGGAGATGGCTAGGTTGTAGGTAGACATAGATCACATAGACCAGGAGCATGTTGAGGCACTCATATGGGAGGTGAGAGTATTTGGAGAGGTGCAAGGCCTATAGGTATCCTTGAGATCCATGAGCAAATCACGGTTGCATTCCACTATTTGTCAATAAATTCCACCACCACAACCTGAGGGGGTCTACAATCATAGGCCATAGCAGCATTGTATTATTGATTATATGTACTTGAACTTTTGATATATAATATATGAGCATTTATGTTTTAGTTTTATGAGTTTGTGTTGAATTAAATATAGATGTGATTTATTAAATATCCTTAGTAAGAATGTTTAATAAATATCTCCATGATTTAATTTGTATGTGGCTAAAAATAATTAGTTTACATTAGATACTACATTCTGATTGAGTATGCTATGTTAAATTAAATGCACCTATGATCTAATTTCAAAATATTAAATGCATATAAGGATCTAATATAACATAACACACAAGATTAATTTGAACAGTATGTAAACTAAAGTTATAATCCAAAATTATTAAATAATTACTCCATAATCTAAGACACACAAAGATTTGTTTGTCAAAGAAAGAAGCAATGCGAGATAAAATAGAAAACCATCTACTTAATCTAACAACAATGATTTAATATACATACTATTTAAAGGAGATGTTAGGTGTAGTATCGTTGCAAATGCATGGTATTTATAGGTTCTTTGAGAGGTGTACCATCTATTTTTATTAATGTGTATGCTCCAGACCCATAAATTTCACCAATTATGTAAGGTCCTAACCAATTAGGGTTGAACTTTCCTTTTTCACTCATGACAACATAAACATTATGTTGATTCAAATAAAACCCAATTCACCTTTATTAAATGTACGAGGGATGACATGATCATTATAACTATGTTGCATTCATTTATAATAAGCTTGGAGATGCTCAAGAAAATTGATACACTGTTCATCAAGCATTTCAAGTTGATGCAATCGTTGTTCTTTATAGGTATTATCATCAATAAGCCCCCTAAGAGCAATTCTCAATTAAGGAATTTCTAACTCTAAGAGCATTATTTCCTTAGCACCATAAACAAGGTTATAGGGAGTGTTTCCTATAGATTTTCTAATACTTGTACGATAGGTCCACAACGCATAAGCTAATTAAGTGTTTCAATCTTTGTTATGTTTACTTACCATTTTCCTTAGGATTTTATCAATATTTTTGTTAGTTGATTATGCTTGACCATTTGATTGTGGATAATACAATGTTGAAAAATGATGTTGAATATGAAAGGTTTCCAAAAATTTCTTCACGTCATTGTTCTTAAATGGAGTTTCATTATCTAAAACCAATGTAGAAGGAAGACCAAAGTGAGAAATAATCTGTTCCAATATGAAATTCCATATTGCATCAACTGTTGTGGAATGAAGAGGGATAAATTTTGCCCATTTTGTGAAATAATTTGTTGCAATTATTATAAACGCATGTCCAGCGAAAGAGGGTGGTGATATTTTTCCAATAAGATCCAAACCCCAAATCGAGAATGGCCAAATAGGAATTTGGGAATGAAGCTCAGAAGCATGAGCGTGAATCAAATTGTTGTGCTATTGAAATGGATGAAATTTATTAACATGGACAAAAAAATATTGTTCCATGTGTCGCCAATAATATCCTATACGAATTAATTTTTGAACTAACAATCTTCCTCCAAAATGCCCCCCACAAGAACTTAGATGAGCTTCTTCAAGGGCTATAGGGATTTTTGATTGTTTAAGGCATCTAACTAAAAGACCATCAAATGATCATCTATATAACACATCCACAATGATTATGTATTTATATGTGAGTTTTTGAAGATGGGCTCTAGTGTTTTTAGTTGTAGGCTCAAGAAAGGTACCTTATTTTAAGTAGTTGAATATTGTTGTGTACCATTCACTAGAGTTTTCAATATCGGTTAATAGCACTTCTTTAATTTTATCATTTATTGATGGTTTTGTGATTGTATGGACTATAAATGTGAAATCAATAGAAGGATCTTCAAGAGATACAAGGGAAGCAACACTTGCCATTGCATCTGCATGTCGATTATCCTTTCATGGTATATTTTCAATGGTATATGATTCAAATCATTCCAATAAATTCATTGTGAGATCTTTATACAAAGAAACATTATCATGTTTTGATTGATATGAATTGCTTATTTTCTTAACGATTAATTGAGAATCACCAAATATTTTAATGTGTTGAACACCAAGAGCTAAAGCTGCATATAATCCAAAAATTAAAGATTAATAATCTGTGGTGTTATTTATGCATAGAAAGCTCAATCGGTAGGATAAGGGAATAGGCTTTCTAGAAGGTGGAAATATTTTAACCCTTGCTCTAGAGCTAGTTCTACACTTAGATCCATTGAAGTACAATTCCCATGTTTCCTTTTCGATAGTCGACACACTTTCATCCAAGAATGAGTCCATATTAGGTAATGCTAATGTAGAAGGAGCATAAAATAAATGGTCAGTTAATGCTTGTCCTTTGATTTCCCTTTGAGGGACAAATTTAAGATGAAACTTAGTTAACAACATAACCCATTTAGCTAAGTGTCTTGATAAATCAGCTTTAAGAAAAAGGTATTTTAAAGGATCAAATTTTTCATCACATGAATTTCTGCATTTAATAAGTAATGTCTCAATTTACTAGTAGCAAACACAAGAGATAAACATTGTTTTTCTATTTTTGTATATCACGTTTCGTAGTCAATCAAAGTTCAACTAATGTAATAAACAAGATGTTCTTTACCATTATCATCTTTTTGAGCCAACAATAAAGCATGGGTTGATGTTGTTGTATAAAGGATAAATGGTCTTTCTTGTATAGGAGTAGCAGGGTATTCTTTCAAAATTTCAAAGGCCTATTTACAATCCTCATTCCAATTAAATTGTGTCTTTCTTAAGAAGTTGTGTAAAGGGTAACGCATGATTTTCCAATGAAGCTACAAAATGATGAATAACTTGAATTCTTTGTTTCAAGTATGAAGGGAGTATGATGAAGGTTTCATCATTAATGTTAGCTAGTTAACTGGTTCTCAACTAGTTGTTGTTGTCATTGATGTCATGGATAATGGTTATTGGTTGTATATGTCGAGGATATTGAGAAAATTGTAATAAAGAAAGGTTGCAGATGTTCAATTGTTGCTCTAGGTTTTTCTCTAGGATTTTCTCCTATGTTCGTGTGGTTCATATATGTTGATCATGGTTGTTGGAAGTTTTTATATCTAGGATTTTCTCCTATGTTTGTGTGGTTCATATATGTTGATCATGGTTGTTGGAAGTTTTTATATCTAGGATTTGGGCTTCTAGATCATTGTACAATGTGATTTATGTTCACCAGTTGTGAACTATGCTTTTTAGGGTATCTAGCGAGGTCCAGGAGAAATGTAGCTGCTCCAGATTTATTCTTGTTCGAGTCATAAGACTTATGGTTCTAGAGTTAAGGTGATATGATCATATTGAAGATAATTTAGTTATTTGGATGGATTGGATCGTGCTAAGGTTGTGTGTGATTCATTGGTTTATGTGTTTAATACTATTTTGTTCGACCTTGTGTTTAACACTAATTTCGAATCTTATGGAAACATGTTGAAGTATGTGATTGGGTCACCCTCATTCTAATTCCACCCTAGAATGTTTTGGTGCTGACCTAATTTGAATTTGTAAATGAAAATGGTGTATGGTAGAATTTGGATATGTTTCAAAGTTGAAGATGGTATAAATACAAGATGAGATACTGGTGAAAGATAAGTGCAAAGAAATAAAGCAAGATAGATGTGAAACAATGTGTATGTGAAGTGAGTTTGGCAGATCAGTGTGAAGTCTAATTACTGAGTTTCTAAAAGTAGTGAGTTGAAGGTGTACTCTATCATTCAAGCATGTCTGCAAGTGGTTGAGAAAATCGTGGTGGAAATCTTTGTTGCATTGAAATTTCCTTTTCTTTGTGTAACATATCTATTCTATCTTCTTTGTATATGTGTTGCAATGAGCCCTCTAGGTGGTTAACCCTTGTTTGGATAGTGAAACCTAATCTGGACAGTGAATCCTATTTTGGCAGTGAGCCTTCTTTGGCAATGAGCCTTTGTAATCAGTTTTGATATTCTATATGTTGTGAGCTAATCCTCACCGTGATTTTTCCCTTATTGAGTTTTCCATGTAAATTTGGTGTTATTATGTATGTGTGATGTTTTTCAGTTTCTACCTTTGAATTTAATGATTAATCAGATTAGCAGAATATGAGATTTGTGATTGATTTAATTTACAGTGAAAGTTTTAAAGGTTAAATTTTGTTACAACTAATTGGCCCCTCTCAGTTGTCTTGTTCAACAATCGGTATCAGAGCTTGGTTCCTTGGAGAAGAGCTTAACTGCTTAAGGAAGGTCTAGGATGGTGAGAAAGATCACTTTTGAATTTCCTAAGTTCGATGGAACAAATTATGCTATCTATAAAATACAAATGGAAGGATATCTGGAGTATTGTGGATATGATGTTGAAACTACTTATAAGACAACATACACTCCTCTGGCTAATGGTTTGAGTACAACTGATGAAATATGATAGGTTGGCGTTAGGTCCCATTACTTTAGAATATAAAATATCAATAAGTCGACTGGGCAGTGTCCAAGGCAGTTTGCAATAGAAGATAATTTAGACAACTCATTTTAGATTTTCTGATTTCTCAAAGACAACTAAAATTATTTGTCTAAGGCCGACTAACTACACAACTAGGAAATAATTTATTCTAAGAAAATTGGAAATATTAAACTAGAAAGCATAAGATGACTAATTTAGAAAGCATAATGACTAAGCTAGAAAGCATAGTAATAAGTAAACTAAATAGCTGATAAACTATGGAAGTGGAAAAAAAAGTAAACAAACTATAAAACATCCTCCTAAATAGTAAAAGATTCTAACTGATGCAATCAACAACTCATGATAATGGTAAACAAGGAATACTCTGGAACTTCAGACTCAATAACTCACAGACTTAATGATTTCCTACTGAATGGTTATCTATGTAATAAAAATGATATAACAGTAAGTACTTATTTATTTAAGCTATCCTCCCTCGAGTGGCCAGCTCGCGGGATATCACTTTGTTCTCAAGTTTCATACACTACTGGTTCTGAAGTTCTTCCATTAAATATGATTATCATCCATAGCTTAACAACTCATTAATTGATAGAAGATAGTTTCCTTATAAATATTTAGAGATCATGTTAACAACATTACATTAATATTGAGTGTCGTCTTCTACTTCTGAAAATTACATTTTTATAGAAAAACTTTAACTAAATCCTAGATTTTAGATGGCGTGGATAGCCATTGAAAAAGTCTATAATAGTTTACAACTAACTTCCATTATCTTTAAAACCCATTACATAAACATTAAAAAGGCTCGAGACGAGCCATGAAGTTTTTGACTTAAAATAACATAACATAAATTAAACTAATATCAACTACATCTTTGGTTCATCAGCCTGATGTTCAGGAGAAGGTTCCCAACGTCTATCTTCAATCTTTACTAAGGTATGTGCTGGTTAAACATTTTGCAACTAATGTGTGATGTCCGATTATTGCTCTACAAAAACACTCAAAACAACCCATTAAATCCATATTGGTAGATTACGTCAATTAATCATCAGAAATAAAGTTTGTATAATTTTCCTTAAAGATAAACAATTATATCTCTTAAAGTTTAATTAATTGGCAAAGACTGAGGATTGAGCTTATATAAATAAGAATTTTTGGTATTATTATGATGAGGTTATTTTTACCTCATCATTTCCTTCCCCTCCTAGTTCCTAGTAGGTCCTCCTGCTCCATGGTTGAAACCCTGACCTTTATTCCATTCTTCGTATCTGGCACTAATGTCATACTCTTCTCTTGCTGTAGAATCAAAATTTATAGGGTCATGGATGAACCCTCTATGAAAAGAAACACCTTCTTTCCATTCATCGAAAACTCTATGATTCTAATATGTTGAAATATGGAAAGCAGGGGGTGGATTGAGCAACAAGGGAGGTCTATACCTCATCCCTATCCAATTTGTCCCGAGGTCTTTTAGGATTTTAGCTAAAGAATCTGCCCTTTTGAAAGACCATATGATATTAAGAGGAGAGATCATGACCTCTCTTTACTTGAGATAAGTTGGTAATGGAGTAAATATTTCCTTGCAAGCATGCTAAGATTTTACAATTAACTTTTGTCCATGCTCCATGAAATTATTGTAACAGAGTCGGAGACTGTCATCATATCTTTCTTTCATTTCTTTATTTACTAGAAGATATAAAAAGATGTCCTTAAAATCTGCAGGCCTAGCATTAAGTGATCTTATTTGAAGGCCCATAGTTCTTTCTGCTTGAGCATACTCTCTGTTGTGCTCTTCCCAATGAACCTGATTTTGCATGGTGGACAACAAAGCTCTTAATTGTACTTCGCCAACAAACAGGTTTATGAAGAAATGAGTATGATTTTCTAACAAAAGATCATGTACAAAGAATTCAAAAAGCAGATCTTTATCCTCAGGAGTTGATTCTACAAATATTTTAACAAATTCTTTATCATTAGGTTCATAAGGCTGATCATTGTAGATCCTGAACAATTTCCACCTTATCCATTGTTCATTTAGAAACATTGAATATAACCTTGATGGCCTTCTACAGGATAACAAACACTCAACTAGATGACATGCATCTTGCTTCCCTCTATAAGCCCTATGAAATGATTCTTTTAGAAGTACCAGCTCCTTTTTCAATCTATAGCTCTCAATCTTAACATTTCTTAAGAAATAGCACCTTTCCATCCATTTCATAAGTAATGGGGGAATACGAACGTGGAACCATTCAGTTATAATTGGCTCAGTCTAAGTTTCCTTTGATTCCATTTTTGGTTTAGTAGTGCTTTCCTGTAAGTCTTATTCTAACTCTAGAATTTTTCTAAGGGAAGCATTTAATTCTTCTTTTTGTGTTTTCTTTTCTTCCTCAAAAGCTGAGAACATAAGCATAAAATTCTTTTCTAACATTTCAATTTCTTTATTTATGTCAGCAATATCAGCATTATAAGTCCTATTTTCCTGACTTAATTCCTGAATTTGTTCTTTTAATTCATAAATCAATGTGTCTTTTTCTTGTAGTTGTAGCTTCAAACCCTGAATTTCCTGATCTCTTTTACTTATTACAGCAACATGCACTGTTAACTCTTCTTCTTTCAATTCAATCTGTTCATTGTTTTTGTTCAATTGTTTCCTCAGATTATCAACTTCTTCTCTAATTTCAATAGTCTCTATAATTCTATCAATAATGGGAGATAAGTGACTTAAAATACTATCTCCCCCATCTTGTTCTTTTTATTGAATTTTCTCTGCAAGGGCTTCTTCTGCATATTTTGAATGGGAAGGAATTTCCTCAACAAAATTTTCTTTCTCTAGAGGCATTTCTACTTGATCAATAGGATTAAAAGTGTCACAAGGTTTTGATGGTCGTTTGGGCTTATTCTTCTTTGTACTGTCCTCAATACTTTGTATTGGGGTTTCTGTGAATTTAGAGGCTAGACGATTACTTCTCCTTAGGGGAGGAATATTTTGGAAGGCGACAGGCATGTTTCTTTTTCCTTTTCTTTTTCTCATGGGAATACTCATATTAGGGTAGATGAGTTCAACATCCTTTGGCCGATCAGGGGTTTTAAATTCTTCATTCAAAGATTCCTACATTTCTTCACTAGGGGTTGTGGGGGAATTGGATCTTCCGAAGCTTGAGATCCCTCAGGGGAAATTGCTCTAGATGGCGAAGCAACTTGTTTAGACGTTTCCCCCAGTTCTGATTTCCTTTTAACTGAAGACTTTTCAATTTTCTGTAAAAACTTCTCCCACTTACCTTCAGATTTCTTACAAAATTGATATTTACAAATTAATTGTATTGACCCATGGTGTTTAAGTGGCCCTGACCCCATCTTATATCGTTCTATAGAATAATTTATAGAATCACATAAAAATTCTGGCAAATTAACCCTAAGAGCACGATTTTCTTTTCCATGGTGCAAATGGATTAGCATGCGAAATGCAGGTCCTACTACTACAGTGAGTTGTCCTTCACAGGTAAAATATTTTATGATCCAAGCCACTACATTTCCCCAAGGCTCTAGTATAGAGGATTTTTGAAATCCCTTATTTTGACCTCTAGTACTAATGACTATCATAGGGTGAGGGTCTCCCTCTCTAACAAATAATTCAATTTTTTTTTGATATGTTATTTGAGAGGTCTCTTTCAATTTAATTCCTGAATTATCTAACCCTGATAGATGAGAGATGATTTCCGGACTCACCTTAAAGCGTTTTCCATGGAGTATCACCTGACCATTTGAGTGTTTTTCTACAAACGCATTCACTAGCTTTTCATTATAACCTTCAAACTTTCTAATAAAGTCCAACCACCCTGCCTCCTCAAGCATGCCAAAAATATTACTTAACCCCAACAATTTTTCTGCAGAAGCTGGCTTTGACTTCTTTTATCCATACCCCATTTCCTTATTTCCCACTCTGCCGAAGATTTCAACAACACAAGAAACTTGTACACAACTATTTTTGAAACTATAAGTTGCTGAGATTATTTATTTATCTTGCTCGAAGCTTATTGTGCAATGATATTAATTTGCATGGAAGTGTGTGAAAAGATTTCCGTACTAGTAGTTGATCACCGAATGGCACAAATTGTTAAATTAGGAGGGAAGTTCATGTCAATTAACTACACGTTATTCGAAAATAACTACTTAAAGAAAAAATTTGTACTTACTTTCATTCTATGATCGTTCAAAGATCTCATACCTTTACTGACTTGATAGGATGACATGATGGTATTGGTTGAGGTGACAGTGGATCTATTATGGCATGATTGTAGAAGCTTATGAATGACAAAGCCATAAATGAGGATAGGCTGTTATGAAAGATTTATTTATGATGAGAAAAACTAAAAAAAATAGATAGGAAGGCATGTGTACTAAGATATAGTAATGAAAGCATAGTGGAATTTCAAAGTTATGAAGAAGGTGGCAGAATACCGATGGATAAGTTTTGGAGCATGCAAATGAGGACACACTTGAAACTTAGTGAAAAAGTTTCGAAGCACACGAGAGGCATGCATTGAGACAGAGAAGGCAGACAAGTTCCGGAGCATCGCCAAATGATGCAACTGGCGTAGGAATGGAATGAAGGTGAAATAGTGTAACAACGAACTTGGACTTCATAAATTTTGAGCCGTTCAGTAGGTACGAACTTTTTTTTTTTTTTGACATGGTGAATTGGTGTATAGGTTCCAGAGCATCGGGTATGAGGACCATCAAGTTTCAGAGCACTTGGCATCAGGACCATCAAGTTCTGAAGCATCTTAGAAAGGTGCTCTGGAAGTTATTTTGTTCCTTAGAAGATATCCTGCCAAATGGAAACAAAAATTAGCTAAGTCCAAAAAAAAGAAAAACTGATGAAAGAAAAAAAAAATTCTTTTTCAAAATATCTTGGTATACATGTCTTTTTACTACAATTATTATTTATTTTTGACAGAATTAGTTGGACTCTGCTTTGGTAGAGTCAATTCATTGGATCTCTCCCTGCATTTCTACCAATTTTGTGAATTCTTCCCTGTTGACCGGCTTATGGTAGATATGTAAGTGATGACTATTGACTAAGAGAGTTCATGTATCCCCATCAATGGGTTTCAACTGAATTGTGCCATTTGAAAAGACCTCAAAAATTTCATAGGGACACAACCAATGAGTCTTGAGCTTTCCTTTATGATCTTTATATCGAGAATTGAATAGCAAGGCCTAGTTCCCATTATGGAATTCTCTTTCTCTAATGTGTTTGTCATGCCACATTTTTCGTTGATTCTGAATTAGTTCTATTTGATGGACACTATCTGAGCGAAGCTCATCAAATTCGCTTAATTTCAGAACCCATTCAACTTGGGTCCGTTTCAAATCTAGACCTAGCTCCATAGTTGTTCATAGAGTTTGGAGTTCAAACTCAATGGGGAGAAGAGGTTTCTTCCCAAAGACAAGCTCATAGGGGTTGAATCTAGTTGTGTATTTCTAGGTTGTGTTGTACGTCCAAATAGTTTCAAGCAATTTCCTGGCACAATCTTTTTTTCCTGAAGAAACTATTTTCGTTATTATGTTCTCCAACTCTCTATTAGTCACTTCTACTTGGCCGTTTTCTTGAGGGTGATAAGGGGATGAATTTCTATGGCTTACTTGAAAATGGTTGGTGAATACCAAGAGTACTTTAGACATGAATTGAGGTCCTTGATCAGTGACGATAGTTCGAGGGGCTCCAAATCTAAGGAAGATCTTATTATAGAGGAAGTCCGCGACTTGCTCTTCCCTAGCAACTCATAAGGCTTGAAATTCTTCCCATTTCATCAGGTAATCAATGCAAACTAATATATATTCTTTCTCTTGAGAGGAAGGATTGATGGGTCTGATGAAATCTAAACCTGATTTTTCAAATGGTTCGAGGACTACCTGTGGCTGTAAAGGCATTTCAACAGAAGCAGTCGGTCTTCCTACTCTCTGACATTTGTCACATCGATGAACATAGTTTTTAACATCCTTATGCATTGAAGGAAAATAATATCCCATGCCTAAAATTTTATGGGAAGTTCACTTTGCAGAGTAGTGACCTCCAAAAGGATCATTGTGTCAGGCTCTTAGAATTTTGTACATTTCATCAGCTCTGACACATTTTCTCAAGACCATATCAGGTCCACAACGAAATTAAATCTCATCAATCCATTTAAATGGGGCACTTTCCCTGATAAGTTGCTTCCTTTGTGATGGAGCCTAAATTTTTAGATCCTTGGTTTTCCATTATTATTGGTTTGTCTAGTTATTCGGAGGGTACTTGGGGTTAGAGTTCTGCCTTGCTTCCATGAAACCTTGGTGTTCTATTGTTGGGTTGGGTCTTTTTCGTCATTACCTTTTTGGAGAAGGTTTTAAGAACAACTTATGTCCCATTCAATCGTCTAGAAGGGGCCTCCTTTTTAAATATAAAATGAAAAAATATTTCGCCCTCCCCCTTTTATTTACCCAAGTCTGAGTCGATCCATGCTTTGCCTTTTAAAAACAACCTTGAGTCATCAATTTTCGTTGCCCTAGGCGATGTCCCTTTCCCTTATTTTCTTCTAAGTATTTTACTGTTTTGCAGGGGTTATTTTACCGACCGTCAATCTTCTTAAGGTTGATCTTGACCATTGCCCACCATCCCATGATGACATCACCACTGACTATTTGGCGATCGTGATATCATGGGCGGGCACCATGTGTCTTAAGTTGCCGGTGCTGAAGGGGATAAATAAAGTGCTTAATTTATGCATCGAACTTTAGAGCATTATTAAGCGGATTACTTAACTATATGGGAAATGCACGTGCTTATAATCAACAACGATGTCTTAATCTTGATGGAAAAACTGCCCGATGGATAGGTGTTGGCGCTACTTCCTATTTTGTGTGTTGTGATCGCAGATGGTGGAGATCAACGGTTGCCCGCTATCGCGTGATCCTAAACCAAGAGGGGTTCAGGGATCACGATATTGCGGGCGAGTGCCACATGTATTATTTTGGCGCTACGTTTTATGGTGGGACCTTGATAGTGACATGGAAATGTTGTTAGATTTTTGAAGATAGTCGTTTGATGTTCTGACAGAAACAAGAAATCAATGGCAGGGTTTTAAACTTGCATCAAATGTAATTGAAGCCATTGGCGCGGCACACAAGTAAGCTTTAATGGCGGATGAGATATCTACTTATCCATTTTCATCATTTATGAGTACTTAATTTCATACTTTCATTGCCATAAAGACATTCAAGCGTTTGCGAAGCGATCCAGAGCCAAAGAAAAAGTTTTTTCAAAGCGATTTCTGCAAGGGTCTAAATTTTTCTGCAAGGCGCGAATTCCATGAGTTGCTTTGCTTACCACTGTCTTTATTTGAATGTGATTCTAGTAAAGGGTTGCATTGTATTATTAGTGATTTTCTCTTCATTACAGTTTCGGGGTTACCTTTTCTTTTGAATTGGGGAAAATTGCAAAGGTCTGCTGTATTTTCCTTCTGGGTAACCCTATTTCGTTTACAAATTTGTTTTTTAAAGAAGCCCTAGTTGTTAAAATGGAACCACCAAAGCAGCATTATAGCCGTGTTGATTATATACACAAGAATCTATATGATGATTTCCTAGACCAATTCCCTTTGTCGACAAACGACAGGAAGAAAGGTTTGGTCTTAATGAATGGGACAGCCTTAAGTGAGGGACTAAGATGTAAGAATTATAATGTTGCAGAGGCTAGAGTACCTATGACAGGCCTGCAAATGTTCAGGAGATGGTATGGGAAACGAAATGTGTCTCATCCTTTTTCAAATAGTTGGGGATACGACATGGGAAAGCCTATGGTACCGAATGTGTTTCTCGATATTGACCTACTTAGGGCAGTGGCTGCACGATATGACCCTATGACACAGATTATCAGGGATAATGATGGTGGTGTTCTACTGAGTGTGAACACTGATATAATTCATCAGGTTTTTGATTTAACTGAGTATAGCTCATTTCTAGTTCGAATTGACTTTGAGGAGATGAAGCAAGAATATGTCAGGTCCCAGCCTCTTTTTAGGTCAAGGCTGCTTCCCCCTCATCTGGCCAGGGTGAGCAGTTCAACAATTCACATTAGCCCAATTGACCGGGAGCCTTTCAGGTTAAGTTGCTTTGCTGATCATTTCTTGGCAACATTCTATTCACTTTTCCAAATCATTGGTTTCAATCCTAATACTGTGATGCCCATTGCCTATATGTTTATGGGGGCTCAGATCTAACATCCTAATTTTTTTGTAGTCTATGACTATGCTTCTTTCCTTGCTGAAAGGATACATGAAGGTTTGCTGAAGTTGCATAATGGAGATGCTGGAAGTCCTTTCTTTTGGTACTCCTTACTAATGCACATGTTTTTGTATGAGAATGCTGATTTCTTCTCAGAGAAAATGGAATTGAAGTGAGAGGTAAATGGAGAGAAATTACCAGTGCAGGCTTGGAGTGCAGACCTATGATGTAACAAGGGAGGTGCCAGTTTTGTGCAGTTTGATAACTGCTTTGCCTCTAGGCTTAGGGCTAAGTTAATGGTGAATGTGCCAAGGATTCCTGAGGATTTGCTTTATTTCTTCCGACCCAAAATAAGGAGACCTG